>BLSH010100106.1:658960-684295 GCA_018402905.1 Glandirana rugosa | reverse complement strand
TTTGGACCCCCCCCCGAAAAAGAGACCCCCAATCCTTTCACCAACGCTTTCCCATTCATTTGCCCCCTGGGACTCCCTTCGGACTCGTCAGGAGCTAATCTCTCCTTTGAATCCTCTAGCGCATATTTTTCATAACCCAGACTTCCCTCCGGGGCATAATATTCTAGCATTTAAATGGTGGTTTTCAAGGGGCTGTACCGCATAGGACATTTTTTCTCCCCCATGGGCCCGATTACTCTGAGCTATTGTGTAAGCAAACTTGACCTTCCTGACTCAGAAAGGTTCAGATTCCATCAAATTTCTCATTTCCTTCAGCAAATATGGACTGATAAACTTCTTGCACCTAAAATCACGGCTTATGAACACTGGTGTGCTCAGGCCATGGACCAAAGGGGGGGGGGCATCTCAATAGTCTACTCATCCTTCACCTCTCCATATACAAAAACTGCTTATATGAACCTTTGGGAGGCTGACTTCAACTTCTCGTGCGACCTGGAGACTTGGCATGGCTCCTTTGCTAAATCGTTCCGAGGTATCTTGAACAAGATGGTACCTTACCTCGGCTAAACTAGCTCACATGTATCCCTCAGTAAATCCACAATGTTTTAGAGACTGCTTACTTTTGGGTTCCATGCCGCACATTTGGTGGGAGTGCCCAAGGATTTGTCAGTTCTGGTGGAAGATTTTTAATTTCATTGACAGGCTGACCAATGCCCGGGTTTCCAGGTCCCCCGAGATAGCTTTGCTCAATGCCCATGTCCCAAATGTGTCCAAACCTAGCAGAAGGTTATTGCACATCATTCTGCTTGGGGCTAAGCTCACCATAGCAAAGTCCTGGAAGCAGCCTAAGGCTTCTTTTACTGCCGCAGTCCAGAAAATTTCCTGGATCATGTTGCGAGAGAAGCTTACAAGCATCTTATCAGACACATCTAAGAAGTTTGAAGTTACCTGGGAGCCATGGGCAGATTATATAGGTATTTCTTTTATCCCGGGACTACCACGGCTTAGGGCCACAGCTGCTTCGGACAATCATTAGGTGCTGGTTGGTGTTTCTCTTTTTTTTTCTCTTCACTGATTCTTTCCTCTTTGTCTCTTTCTCTCTCTTCTCTCCTTTAGATACGATACCTAGATCTGCATTTTATCTTTGACTTTACTGAGTCGTAACCAATGTTCCTTTTTGTTGATGATTATAACATATGTAGCAGGGTTTTTTTTTTGCCTCCTCTGTGGCCACAGGGTCGTGGTCATGGGAGGCTGTGATCTCTCGAGAGGCCTGGCGGGCTTCCACCTCTTCAGGCACAGTGTGCTACCATGTTGGGGTGGCGGGAGAGGAGGGAGCTACGCCAATATAATTTGGGCCCTTATGTTGGGCTCTTGAAGTTCAGCAGGCTCTTAATATTATATGTATCTAATAGCCAGTGATTCAATAATCCATTAAAAAATGCATGCCGTTTGCTTTCTCTGTATTCTGTAAAGCAAGGTATTCATTTTGACTTTAATTACCTTTTCTTGTTATACTTAAAATCTAATAAAAATCTTTGAAAGTAAAAAAAAACAAAAAAACAAAATAAAGCTTTGAGGGTCGTAGCTCGGCGACCTGGGGTCACAGAGACCCAAAAATTTGGGGGGTAGGTAGCCAAAGTCTTACCCCACCACTGGTTAAATTTGGTGCTCCTATCACCTATGGTTCCACAGATATGGGGCTCCATGCACAGCCTGTCAGAAGCTGCATACAGCGTAGCCAGTTTAAATGCAAGCTGACACACACTGTTTGCGGTAGGTTGAGAGGGTGAGCTCACAGTGACTTCTTGTCAGAGTCACTGAGCTCAATGGACAGCTTGTGGTAAAGCACCATAGGCCCAAGCTGACCAATAAAAATGCTGCAGTGGAGGCTCTCGTCTCACTGCAGTGTCATAGAAGGGGGCATGTGTCTAAAAGACAAATGTTCCCTTCTAGCCTAGCCCTCTTAACTACAAGGAAAAACATGGGTTTATGTGTATAAGATTTACCCAAAATCCCATTTTTTCTCACATGGTTAAGAGGGAGAAACTGCTGCTGCTGAAAAGGTATTTTTTAATCAAGCTAAATAACATATTATTATGCTATATGTTATAGCATAATAATTATTATTTATCTATTTTCTGTGAAATTACTGGTTTGAGTACAGTATTAGAAAATATAATAAATTATCATTAATAATTATTTGTATATTATTTAATTATGGTAATTAACTCCTTGCCACCCAAGACCCAGGCCAATTGTGACACTTCTCTGCTACATGTAAAAATCATATTTTTTTTTCTAAAAAATTACTCAGAACCCCCAAACATAATATATATATATATATATATATATATATATATATATATATATATATATTTAGCAGACACCCTAGGGAATAAAATGGTGGTCGTTGCAACTTTTTATTTCACATGGTATTTTTCAAACACTTTTTTTTGGAAAAAACTGTTGCATGAATGAAAAAACAACCCCACTATAGTTAGCCTGATTTTTTTGTATAATGTGAACGATGATGTTATGCCGAATGAATGGATACCTAACATGTCATGCTTTAAAATTGTGTACAATGGCAACAAACTTCATTACTTAAAAATGTCCATAGGCAATGCTTTAAACATTTTTACAGGTTACATGTTTAGAATTACAGAGGAGATCTAGGGCTAGAATTATTTCTCTCTCTAACGTTCACGGAGATACCTCACGTGTGTGGTTTGAACGCCGTTTACATATGCTAAAACAAGTCCTTATGCTGGTTAAATTAGTAAACTATGAGAAATAATGAAGGAGCTATATATAATCTATATGTATGTGTATCTGGCTTTGATATTAGCCAGTGCCTCACCAGCCACTGACCTCACCGCATGTCCCTGATTTTTTGAAGCAAAGCAAAGCAAATCAAACACGTGTGAACAGGACTATAAGCTAACCATTTTATTTAGTGACAGGTGCTTTGATTGGCATTCAGAGTGCTTTAAAAAAGTGTGTCCAATGCCATGTATTGAAGCAGGTGTAAAGGAGCCCTTAAGCCTCGTACACATGGGACGACAATCGTATGCACGATCGTCGCAAATCGTATGTTGCATAATGTAACTTGCATACTGACTGCACTACACGATCGTACGAGCACAGAAAGACTGTTCAGGTGCATGTAATTAGCATCCGGCTGTTCCTGACTTCTGAGCATGCGTGTTTTGCACAATACAACTTGTTGTACCAACTGCTCTGTACACACGATACAACGGTCGTATGAGCGCTTGTTGGTACGACCAAGTTTTCTAGTTTGCTCATACAACTCCCTTGTACGACCGTTGCATGTTCGGCTGTTCTAATCACGCATATGAACGATTGATATCGCATACAACGGTCGCTAGTATGACCTGTTGTATATGATCGTCATCCCGTGTGTACGGAAACACTAATTTTATGTCTGCGGGTCACTTACAGCTAAACTCCATGTGGATGAAAACATGTAATTTATGCAGTTGTGAACTCTTAATTATAGAAAATATTTAATGTGTAATGTATAAAAAAAAGCACCTCAGTCTGTTTTGATGTCAGTCTCATCCCCAGAGGGCAAGGAAGCTTCTGTATTCACTAAAAAGTCTGTAAAAACTATAATAAACTATAAAAAAAACTTCCCTTTTTGATATTAAATATTTATTTGAAAGCATTTTGTTATATATGTTCCATAAGACAAGAAAAAAATGATCTTGTCAGAATTTCAGAGCTTTTAGGTGTTGACTTCCTGTGTTATCTCAAGGACTCAAATTAGCCCACCCAGTCCTTAACTTAGACTTGTAAATGGGAAAGGTTCACTTGGTAAATCATACAAGATAGGGACACCCAAGACCAGTCCAATCAGTGTGTCCCGCATTTGGCACCTTTCAGGGGGGAGGGGGGAATGGGTATCTGTTTTTGACAGGTCCCTGTTCCCACTTTCCTCAGAAGTTCGGCTTCCCTCCTCCTTCCTCCGCCACCGAGCCAATTAGAAAGTGCAGCACGCTTTGCACATGCGCAGTAGGGAACCACCTGTGAAGCCAAAAGGCTTCACTGCCTCTTTCCCTTGGTGGAGATGGTGGCTGCAGCATCTGACAGCCGATCCAGAGATCAGCTGGGGTGCTGACATCATGGACTCCCCGGACAGGTAAGTGTCATATATTAAAAGTTAGCAGCTACAGTATTTGTACTTTTTCCCCAGGCTGGAGCACCTCTTTAAAGTCTATGGCCCTTAAGTTGCATGAAAGTTGGACCAAAGTGTGCATGAACTACCATGAGGTTGCCACAACTTTAAGTCGCACATATATGAATAGTTATCATTGGAAAACATGGGGAACAACTTGTCAAGTGACTTTGGTGTCCAAATTACATGACAAGGCACACTAGTGTGAATGGAGCTTAAGGGAGGGTTATAACTCCCTTTCCTTTTTATTTTTTGCCATTTGTGTCCCACTGGTGAGATTTCCTTTCACTTCCTGTCCCACAGCCGAAAAGGAAGTGGCTGCATATGTTTCCTTTTCTAGGCTTTCTAGGCCAGTATGTCTGTTATTTTTCAAAATAACAAGCTGACAGGGTGCTTACAATGGTTTGCTTTTATGTATGCAAGTAAAACTTTTATCCCCCAAAAAAAACCTGTTGCTGTAACTGCTTGTGTAACTGCAGTGGGAGCTGGAGTTTGGCTTCAATGTGTTAGTGTTTCTAAATCTGCTAGACCAGATAACACTCCCCCACCCCCAGACTAATGATGATGCTGTCCAAAGGTGCCCCCTGTGTTCCTTCATCTAGAGTGGGGGTGCTCAAATACAGGAGGTGCGTTACTGGCCAGATCACCAGGTGAGAACAGAGGGAAAAATTAAAAAAAAAAAAAATAAACTAAAGCAGCCACTACATCACCACACCACAGAATTGGTAAGATGCAAAATATTACATTTTTTTTCTTCTGGGCTGAGAAAATGGCACACAGCCTGTTGTATATTACGTATATAGCTGAACAGTGATTACTGAAGTGATCCCTGAAGGGATTGATCATTTCACTTACATAATATAAGCTGCAGAGGCAATGCTGTCCATAGATCACATATTCTGAAGTGCATGTATTTCTATGCTTTATAAAAATATAAAAATGAATTTGTCAAATTGAGGAAATACAGTCCAATGAACACGTCTGCATGTGCTACAGTCGGGATATTGGTAGCAAACCAATTTAGCTGGTGGCAACCAGGACAGGGAAACTGGACCAGATAGCAGTAATAAACAGGTTATGCTTACTTATGCAAAACCATTGCACAGAGCTGGCCCCAATCCTCCTCTTGGTTCCCTCTACAGGCACTCCTAGTCCCCTTCCCTACTAAGTGCCACCATAGCAAGCTGCTTGCTATGGGGGCACTCGGCCCCATTCCCCATTCCCTTGTCACTGGCTGTGATTGACAGCAACAGGAGTCAATGGCTCCCACCGCTGTATCTGAGCCAATGAGGAGGGGAGAGCCGCTGCTCTCATGCACATTGCTGGATTGATATCTGGGCTCTGGTATGTATGTGGGGTGGGGGGGCTGTGAGGGAGGTGCTGCCTGCAGAAGGTTTTAATCTTACTACATAAAGCTACAGCCCTGTTTCATACCTCACTTGTAAATGCATACTGTATGCAGAGAGCAGTGTTGATGTGATGATATTAATGCCAATCTTGGCCTCTACACTTACCGGATGGACATAGTCTTCCAGGACTGGCCATCCTTTAACCAGGAAGACTGAGAATATTTAGTGGTGGAGAGCCATTACAGAGGGAGACAGTGCCAGAAAGGAGGTGATTATTCAGCCACAGCTGCTTTTTGTTTTAACCCCTTGGCGCCAGCCACACGCAAATATGCGACCTCTCAGGGCCTGGTCCTAGGTGCTGAGGGGCTGCATATTTGCTTGAATGGCTGTCCATACATCTGTGCCGAGAGCACATGTGGTTCAAGCTTCCAATACATTTACCGACGCATGACCGAAAGCTCCTGATCGCTGCTCATCATCAGGAGTTTTTGGATCACATGACTGCCCTGACAGCCAATCATGGAGGTCACTTGCTCTTAAGCCCCGTCTGCCTCCCGACATCATAAACCTCTTAAAGGGCCAGGAGGCGCTGGCGTGAAGAGGTTAAATGTTTGCTTAGAGTTGAGGTTTAAGTTTTACCTACTGCTCTCACAACTGAAATCCAATGCCACTTTGGCATTCTATTCACTTAAATACTTATATTGACATATTTTTACAGTGAATATACTCAACCTGTTTAGTAAATTAGCATCATTGCTAATAAGAACAAACAAATGTTAATGATGGTTAAAGTGATGCCATTATTTTCAACAAAAAATGCCAGATACACCAGCACATTTAAAATGAATTATTAATTTTATTTTGTTTACATTGCACTGAAAATTTACATCATACTTTTACAAATTTATTTTCCATAAAAATATATTTCTTTACAAAAGTGTATGCATTGATATAAGAGGAGTAGCCAGATGACAAAGAAACATTGTCCATTCGTGTTTTTTTTTTTCTTTTCTTTTTTTTTTCTTTTTTTTTCCTAAATAAGTTGCTTTTCTCAATAATGTATAATCATATTTATTGCAGTCATTCTAACATCAAATAAATAGCAAGTATTGAAATGAATTCCAGTGGAAATGTGTGCTGGGGTGTTTTGGGCGCATCAAAGAACCTCAGATGCAACTTTTTTTTTCAAACTGGAGTAACATTTTACAGTTTAATAACTGATTCTGACAGGCACCATGTCAACTGGGTATTTGTTCTCAAACTTTTTTTACTGTAAAAAAAAATGGAATTCTTAGAAAAATACAAAACCCCATTATACCATATTTTTATAACTTACACAATATAAAGCTTATTTAGTAACTCATGGTAAGCATAAGTGGCATGACAGAGAGAGTCAACCTATCCGCTCTCTGTTTATAAAGGGGATTTCCACTCGCTGGCAATTTTTCTAGTTCCAGTTATATCATCTTATACCAGGTGAAAGAAAAAAAACTGGCAGACTTTCTTATCTATCTCTCAGTTTCACAATGGCAAAAAATGCCAAATAAATTTGCACCAATTACATGTTTCTTTTCCAGAAAAAAATGCTAATGGCTGAGAAAGCCAACCAGCTTTGATATGCAATCTTTCTCAAGCCTATTAGGAAAAATACATTCACGTAGGTCCAGAACAGCAAGAATGACAAGGCATACCTACTTTTGCTGCAGCCAAACTCCAGCCATAAGAAATCGAAATAAAAAAAAAATGACCAGTTTAGATGGAAAACTCCTTTTGGTTTACAGGGTGGAGTATCTACCCTCTTTTGCACTACTTTGAATTATGATAGGACCCTTATCCCTATGTTTTTATTACCAGGATCAATATTCTTAGACTATTCCTCTGTAATGGGGTTTATATGCTAAAGATATAAAGGTTGTTCACTTAGATAACCTTGCTAAGTCAACATTCATCTAGCTAGTAAATAGGGTGAAGTTGTGTTGACTTTGTTGTCCTCAATCATGTGCAGGGATAAAAAAGGAAAAAAAAATTCTTTCACGCACATGATTGAGTGGTTGAAGTAAACAAAACTTTATCTTATTTATTATTCTTGCTTAACATTTACATGTGCTAAGTGCACCATTTTTACTGCTTTAGAAAAGCAACCCCAATGAATTTTCAAGAAAAGCCACACATTTTGATAGGAGATTTGATGTTCCACAATTTTAACCAGCAGGTAAAATTAGGAATTATTACTGAAACCTAAAACTGTGGAAGGTGGCAGTTTACGTTTAATAAAAACATTAAAATTCATTTACCTTTTCACTATTTTATTGTAGCTTAAACAGCAAATTAAAAGGCAGTCAGTTTTAGGCCATCACCTATTTTTTCCTGATAAAAACTGACTATAAAAAAAGAAATCATTGTGTTGGGGGTCAAAGAAATACGTTTCTATAGCGCTTGATTAAATTACTTATTTTGTGCCGCCTTTGTCACTTTCAGGTCAGAATAGATTAGCTGATTAGCTGATTAAAACAACCCTGTGTGTGTTTCTTTTTGCTCTGTGTTTCAAATAAGAAAATTACGTGCTGTAAAAAAACTAAACGTGATAAAGGGTAACATGTCTAAAGTTCTAAGATGTGCAAGATCAGCAGTCTTTTTTTCATTTTTAGCATGTTAGTATTTTGCAAATTAATTTTCAGCAAATGTTTCAGTTCGCTAAAATTTATAACATACTTTGTTCAGTTCTGTGAACCGTAAGTTAAACTGCAGATGCATTTTGTCAGAATGTAAAAACAAAAATAAAACCTAACCACCTAAATACATCCCACCTAACCCATATAAAATAAAACAAAAGCAAACAAAAAACACACATAAAACAAAGTCTCAAAAGTTATTTTTTGTTGTTTTACTAATCACAATATATAAGCAAATAGCAATATTATATTTTGTAAATGCAAGAAACTGCTTGTACTTTATATTTGTAACTTATGAAATGGAAATGAATCATAAAATGATAATTAATGCATTGTGAAATTATGATTTTGAAAAATAATGAATTTAAACTATATTTTCACCTAGCTAAACTTTCATGTGGATTATGTAGAAATTGGTATTTTTGTCAGAAAATATATATTTTTTGTCATCCTGGCATCACCAACTAGTGTATGTTATATACTGTATTATATGTTTGTGTGTATAGATATATATTTGTATAATGTAAATATAACAGTTGGAAAATGTTGCTTAATCTTATTGTAAACATTCAGAAACCATTTTTGTATAGACCTGTTTATATTAAGCTTTTGTATTAATTTAATTTGGGAAAATATATATTCATATATTATATGTAATAAAATACACACAATTAAGGATGAACTCAGAGCTGCCAAGCTACCAAATTTGGTAACATAGAAGGTCCTGTACTCTTCAAAACTCTTTCCTCTACAATGCAGTCTGAGGGAGCTATGTTATATCATTTCTTGTTATACATGCAAACATTTTATTTCAGGGCGAGGAATCAAATAAAAAAAAATCATATATACCTTTTCTGTCAAAATAGCTTATTTTTATAAAAATCTGTGAAAGCTCCCATAATTATTTGTATATACATATTCCCTATAGATATTTGGAAAGGGGGGTTATCAATTTAAGTTTTCCTTTATATTATTTTCTGTGCAAACATAGCAGCTGCAGAGATCCTATAAAATGTGAAGCCTTATTGACATTGTTTTAGCAAAGAGTGTAAACATTTTGTGGTAGTTCAGTAAACCAACCAGGTTAGATATAACTAAAACAAAAGATGTAAATTGTTGCTTGAAGTAAATACACATTCTGCAAGATATTGTAAAATGTAGTATATTTTGTAAATGGAACCCTGAATTAATAAGTAAAGTAAGCCACTGTACAAAAATAAAAAATTAATAATAAAGCAATACGGAGAACCTTTGATTCCATTATTTCTTTCTACCTTTGTATCTGGAACATTGGCTGCTGGGTTTCAAATTGAAGGTCAAGGTTTTAATCAGAGTTTGGGATTAAACACATGAATAGCAATTTGTTTACAAGCTACAGAGAAACGTTTCCATTTGGTGCAGAAGTACCCTACTCTACATAGACTAATCAGATAATATATTTAATTTTTGACTGCTCTAGGTGCAACTTATAGAAACAAAACCATGTGGATTTTCATTCAGCTTACTACTTCAGTATATATTAAAACCGAACTCCAGGAAAATTGCTAAATGTTTAAATGAAATAAATATAAGGAAACTGTTTTACCTGCCAAAAGGTTTTGTACATCTGTACATACATTAGACTTACACTCGCTAGACTTACTTATGTGAGACAAGCCTGGTACACATGGTAAAAAAACTGAGGAGCTCTGGAAGAGGTGACTTACTAACGATGGGATTTTAGTACAGCGATCTCCCTGCTGAGCTATTGTGTTCTCAAAGGGGGGGTCACACCCCCACCAGAACACACCAACCAGTGCTAGCAATATATGCGTTTGCAATCATATATTGTTTATCCAGAAGGAGTTGTGTTTTGTCCTTTATTGGCAGCAGCTTTATTTCCACTACCGCTGGTTTTATACATACAACTTAATCAGCGTTAGCAGCCATTGGCTGAGAGCACTGTCCGGATGCCAATCAACTGCTGGTTTTCCAGCAAGTTTGTTCGACAAAAGCCATCTGTGAGATCGGCTTGTGTCAAACAAGGACCCATACACATGGGCCAAAAGTTGGCCGGTATCTACTGTACCAGATGATTTTGGCCGATATTCGATCCATGTGTACAAGGCTTAACCTAGTTCTGCCATACAGCTTAGCCAGCCTTGAAACCTGTTATTTCTGTGCAGCAGCTACTGCAGGTCTTGCCCCTACACCAGCCTTTGATTGGGTGGTGAAGTAGAAGCAGTAGACCAATGAATTCATCTCTTTGTCACTCTTCTGAGAGAGCACTCAGTGAGCACATGAGCACTGCAGCACAGCTGATTGGCTACTTGTGTTGCTTCTCCCTCACTTGGCAGGACCTCTACTGCACAGGGGGTTTATAACAAGTGCATTCAGGTTAAAGTGGTTGTTACCCAAAAATCATTTTCCTGCCCCTTTAAGGCACAAGCTATAGCATAGTGTTTTTGTCTTTTCAATTGCCCCTTTCTATCTTCTACAGTACCTGGTTGATCCTGCCTGGTCCTGACTTCCCCTCTGTGAGCTGACCACGTTTATCATGGCTGCTGAGCCATGAAATTGTGGTCAGGATATGTGCCTCCATTGTCCAGCTTCTCTCCTGTGCATCTCTGCATCTCCCACTCCCCTCTCCCTCTCTCTCTATCAGTTCTGTAGTGTGCAGTGAGAACCCGATCTCTTCAATGCCCCACTCCTTCCCTCTCCTCCTCCCCCCTTTCCTCTCCTCTCCTCCCCTCTCCTCCACTCTCCTCCCAACCCCTCCCCTCCCCTCTACTCTCCTCTCCTCTCCTTTCCTCTCCTCTCCTCCCCGCTCCTCCCCTCTCATCTCCTCCCTGCCCCTCCCCTCTCCTCCCCCCCACTCCTCCCCTCTCCTCCAGCCTTCATTCATTGATTATATGGTTTACCCAAAACAGAAGGGAATCTCGGGCCCCTCCCACTTGGTTCCCTTAGCTCGGGATACAGAACGGAGGGAGGACACATGACCTCAAATTAACCCAAAGAAAAAAGGTATTAATGATTGGAAAAAATAAAAACAAACCACACTGCACTGCTAAACGAACAAACACATGGAGGTTAGATCAATTTTAGCCATTTGAGTTTACAACCACTTTAAGTATTAGTTACTTTAAAAAAATACATTTACTTTTTTTTGAATGAATATATGATGAAATGGTGTTTTTATCTGTCTGGAGTTCAGCTTTAATAACACTTGGAAGATATAGAATACATTCCTGTCTCTCTCTCACTCACTGCTCTATTATTGAAGGTCCCTAGATCACGTATTAAGTATTAATATAAAATCAGATTTATTAAATACTTTTGGGAACTGCACTGGCTTATCATGATAGGAAACCAGCATGTTAATATTCCAAAAAAGCACAATAATAAAAGAAAAATTTGAGAACCATTGTGCTGTTTAAGATTTTAAAAAAATGTAGAAGTTGACTGGTTGTTATGAGATATTGCACTTTACATTATTAGCATTGCTCTTTTCAGTGCCTTATAAAATAATCACAATAAAGTGTAACATCTGCAGACTTACTGAAATAAAGTAAAAGGTTAAGATTTTAAATTGTATACCCATTAGTCTATATTCCAGATACTAAGGTCACTTTCACATGTGTTTTAACATACATATTTTTTAACAATGTTTTAGAACATTTGGTTGTGTATTGTAGTGCTTTCTGGTGAATGTTTGGCCATTTAAGTGTTTTTTATGTAAGCACTTAAAATAAATACAGTTTAATATTTACCTGTATTCATTCAATAATATACTCAAAATGCATAAAACGATATCCAAATTATTTGAATAATGCTCTAAAAAGACATATGTTAAAAACATTTTTAACACAGATGTGTGAAAAGGGCTTCATATTCCATATAAAGCCGAACTCCATGCAAACAGCTACATGCACAGAGAAACACATATAAGGGGCCAGATTTACCTGCAAGATAATTGATATTTTTTTCTATTCATTTCTGAGTTTTCCTCACCTGTGTGATGACCTATCTGATGCAGTTCAATAACACTTATAGGCCTTCTGTCCACCCCCAAAATGCAACTGGATTGTGAAAGCAAAAGCAACAGATTGAGCTAATTTTCCCAGTCACTCTGCTCTCTCCTGCTCTCTCAGAACTGGCTGGCTACTTGTGCTGTTTCTCCTTCACCTAGTATAAGCTCTGCTATACATGAATTGCAAAAGCCTGATACCAGTCAAATTTAGGTATCTCTAGTGCTTGCATTAAAAAAAGGATGTATTAATAAATACAGAACTGCATTCATTTGTGCCTTTTATACTTTGCCTGGAGTTCAGCTTTAAGGTTCTCATTACTAATCGTGTTTCCTTTTTAGAATATCTCTATAAACAACCTAGAAATCAGAATATATTATTTTTTTGTTCTCGTATTTGGCAAGACTTGATTGATCCAGACCTGAGACTGACCGATTGTGCAATGCTGCAGCTAAGGTATATCTGTAAGCTTTCAAAATTCAGGCAAATTCACAAGTATAGACATTTCTGATGCATACACAACTTTAACTTCCAGCCAGACAGTAAAAGAATGCTTGCTAAGAGCAATAGTATATTGTTTGCAGAAAATGAGAGTAAATCAAAGGTGCATACATTTGAGTAAATGTTTAGTTCTCAATTAAAGTGAACCTATGGCCATTCCTGACCTCTGTAGCTGCAGGTGGCCTGAAGTAATTCATCCTCAAAGATCTGATCCTCAAAGATCAGATCAGAGTCTCTGAAGTCAGTTTGCAGTCAGATCCTGCTGTTTGTTTACATTGCAAGGCTGACTGGCCGTCAAAACCCTGATGTCAGAACAAGCAAGGGAGATGAGCTGCAATTTGTCACTATTTTGAATTTCAAGAATGGATTTTTTCATAAAGCCTGAAGCTATAAAGGTCAGTAAGTGCTTGTTTAAAGCTCATCTACCACTTAGTAATAAGTGCATATTTGAATGTCCATAGCCTGACTACAGGTTTGATATCTAAACTCTAAAATAAAATTGTAACATACTGCAGCAATTTTGTCGAAAACACAGTGTTTTTATCTCTTTCTATATGCTGAACTGAAAACTACGTATTCCTCCTTCCTCGTGTAATGAAGATGAACAGAGAAAGTCTGTTTTTTAAGTTCAAATGAGGAGAAAAGTCTGGTGACAACTATTGCTCCCTCAATAGATACAGCGGAGTGAGTAAACATAGCCTCTCAGGGACAGAAGTGTCTATTCACAGGATTTCTAGGTACAACTAAAGGAAAAATGACAGAAAAAAATAAAAGCACATCCTAAGGATTGGTAAGCTGCAATGTATTACATTTTTTTGTTTGGGTTTTTATGTACTTTAAGCAGTAAAACTGCCACATACAATATATTTGGAGACTGCACATGGGTCTTCCATTCTTTTAGATCAACCCAGAAAATACGGCAGCAAAGATTTGCAAATAGCCACCAGATTTCGAGGTTGCAGCTAATGGCCCTGCCTGATTTGCCTCCTGTTCAATCACTGTGAGCCAGCAACCACAGGAACTTGTCACCTCTTACTTATTAGAGGTTTTCAAACTTCACAGAACGCTACAAAAAATTAAAGCCTATGTACTGTTTATTCTGTATAGCAGTTTGTACTTGACTGAATTGATAGTATGCATGCCTGACACTCATATTGTAAAATGACTTGTGTTACTATAAAGCCCCGTTCAATTAAGGAGACATTAAAAGAGTTTCTTCTTACTTTGGCAAACACAGATTCATCAAAGTATTCCACAAATTATGCCCAATAATTTGTACTAATCAACCTCTTGCTGGTCACATAATGCTTATGTGTGGTTACAAAGAGGGTGATCTTTAATGCCCACACACCCCATATACGTGTCCATAGATGGCCAATGTTGAGAGTGAGCTCAGTGACCAAGCTGCCATAGACTGCTCTCGGTCTCTAGTCATGATTGGGAGCTGGCAGGACGAGCTCCCAATTGTATGACTTTTGTGACACCCCTGGAGGTGTAAACACCCACTTAAAGGGATGCCAGGGCTGGGGAGGAAGGTAAGAAGGAAAAGGGTCTGGGCCAAAAGTTACACAACCCTCCTTTTAAACATTGGTCTCTCTTGGTGTTTAGTACCTTTGTTCTCATTATATGTAAACCCTAACAATGAACTTATTTGTGATCTTTTGAACTATTTGAAAATGTTCTGTTATATTGTTATATATTTTAGATAAGTGCTAAAAAAAATGTGGACCATGTCAGAAATTCAGAGCTGTCATGAGCACACTTCCAGTGTTTTCTCAAATAATTGAATTAATCCTCCTAGTTATTTACCTGGGACTGCAAAATGCCGGTCTCTATGTTATGGGGAATAGCATGGGGGCAGATTTGAGTAGCAGTCCACAGAAATGCTGTGTGTTGGCAGCCCAAAAGTGTGCATTGTGTGCATTTCTGGCCGACCAGCAGGTATCTTTTCCCTATTTGCAGGGGTTTTAAAGGGGCAACATGGGAAAATGTGCACATATTGCAGATTTTTTTTTAATCTTTCGCTGACATACATGTTAGGACCCTTTTATGTGAAACTGCCTTGTCTCCCAAACCGGACTCCATACACAGAAGTTACCTTAGCACATAAATAAAACCTTGTAAAAAAATTCCTTCATGTCGTTTCCACTACATGGCCCCCGGCTACCATAATGGAGCTACATTTCTCAGCACAGATCAAATATAGATGAAATTCCATGGAAGTGCTGTCATCTCCCTCCCACTCCCAGTCCTATCTTTTCCTTTGATTTTATGTGGCAGGTGCATTAAACTGTATATAAAAGCATAGCTTTGCCAACAGAAGATAGCAATGACAGTTCATATGTAAGCCAGTATATAAATTATTATCTCACGGTCTTAGTGCTACTCTGCCTATATTTTAAAAGTAAACCTCATCTGTTCCAATGTTATTGGTAAAATATGATTTTACATGCATTTAGAGCTAGCAGAAAGGGGTCTACAACTTTCTTAAGGTCAGTTGATGATCATAGCAATTCGGTGGTACTATATTGTATAAATCCTGAATAATAATGATAACAAATGTATACAAACAGATATTGGACTGATTTTTTTTGTCACATAATAAGAAAGCACATATTTTTTCAAATGCCTAATATTGCCAGTTGAAACTTCCAGAGGGTAAACAAGAACATGCACTTTGTGAATTTCAATTTGAGTTAAATTATATGGGTAAAGTTTTAATCTCTCAGAATAATCATATGATCGATGCTCTTCTTGCCAGTCACCTTATTTTTATCATCTGATTTTTGCAAACAAAGGCAATTATCATCATGCCCATGATGTGTGCCAAGGGGACACCACAGAGTTACATTTAGCACTGATCATGGGGCTGATTGAATGCTGCTGGGGCAGAATAAAGAAAGGTATATTTAGCTTATCCATTCCAAAACAGGCTCCACCTAAACAGTTTTGTACATTTCAAAAGGAATAAAAAATGGATGTTAAGACAGCCCAAGGAGAAGAGCTCTAGTATGACAACAATGTTTCAATACTTTCTTGTGAAATGGTCAGACAGGTTAAATATAATATGTTTTTTTTCTCCAATTCCAAGTTTATTACGGCTGCATATATGTAAACAAACATTTTTTTCTAAACTAGACACTAGGAAGAATTTCCTCTGGATGTCGGCACTGCTCTAAGACAATTGGGAAATATACTATGGACATGCCTGCTTCTACAATTTTATCACTCTGACTGTCACTCAAAGCAATAGAACACCACATTTTGTTTGTCCTAAAAATAAGTTATGTATTTATTTTTTTAAATGTGTTCAATCTAAAGCTTAAATGGGTAAATTTTGAGCAATTGGGAAGCCTCTAGCCAGGGTGCTCTCAACTGAGGATGCTATTAGTAAAATATGGTTCTACATGCATTCAAAGCTAGCAGAAAGGGGTCTACAACTTTCTTAAGGTCAGTTGATGATCATAGAAAACTGTTGGTACTCTACTGTATAAATCATGTATAATAATGATAACAATTTTATACAAAAGGATATTGGACTGATGTTTTGTCACATAATGGGAAATCATATTTTTTCAAATGAATAGTAGTGCCAGCTGAAACTTCCAGAAAGTCAAAAACAACATGTACTTTATGAATTTCAATTTGAGTTAAATTATATAGGTAAAGTTTTAATCTCTCAGAATAATCATATTATCCTGTTCTTGCCAGTCACCTAATTTTTATCATCTGATTGTTGCAATTATCATCATGGCCCATGATGCCTGCCTAGGGATCTCCAGAGAGTTTAATTCAGCACTGATCATGGGGCTAATTTAATGCTGGTGACAGAATAAAGAAAGGTCTATTTAGCTTATCCTTTCCAAAATAGGCTTCACCGGAACAGTTTTGTACATTTCAAAAGAAAAAAACAATGGACGGTAGGACAGCCCAAGGTGATGTGTCTATTGGCAATTGTAATAATAAAGAACTCTAGTAATAACAACAATGTTTCAATAGTTTCTGTGTAATGGAAGTAAGACAGGTTAAATATAATATGATTTTTTTCTACAATTCCAAATGTATTACAGCTGCATATACTATATGTAAAGTAGCTATTTTTTCTAAACTAGACACTAGGAAGAATTTGCTTTGGATGCCTGCACTGCTCTAAGATGATTGGGAGCCATACTATTGCAGTGTCTGCTCCTACCATTTTATCACCTTGATTGTCACTCAAAGCAATAGAAGAGCATCTTTTGTTTTTCCTAAAAGTAGGTTATTTTTTGTTTTTTAAAAAGTTGTTGGATCTAAGGCTGTGTTCACACAGGGGCAATCCGACTTTGGCGCAACTTTGCTAGGCGACTTACAATATGACTTCAATGTGACTTCAGCGCAACTTCAGCGGGACTTCAGCGTGACTTTGGCTGACCTAAAATGTGACTTCATGCCAGGCGACTTTGCCTGTGGCGAATCAGAGAAGGGAGGGAGGGGGGTTGCCTTGGTAAATTCTTTTATTTTTCCTATAACTTACTTCAATATAAATAGGGGATCTGACTTGGAGGCAACTTCTATTGAATTCTATGGGCATAAGTTGGATAGAAGTTGCCTTGAAGTAGTACAGGAGCCTTTTCTGAAGTCAGAGTAATTTCAGTAGTGTACATTAAGATGGCTCTCATTCACTTCAATGGAATTTTAGATGTCAAGCGACTTGGGGTGACTTGAGGCAACTCAAGTCGGAGTGCAAGTCGCCCCTGTGTGAACAGCTCTAAAGCTTAAGTGGCCACATTTTGAGCAAGCTAAACAAGCAAGGTAAACTCAGCTAAATCATAGGGGAAATATTTACCTTTTTCCTATTTTTTTTTCCGATAATATTGAGATATTAAAATAATTAGGAGATCACATTAATGTTAACAAACCCCCAGATTCAATAAGAAGTCCTATCCCCTTATCAGAAGATCTAGGTTTTCAAAAGTCATTGCTTATAGATTTATTATTGAATGACAACACTTCTTAGAAAGTGTATTAAGTTTCAGCTGCCACATTTGGCAAGGTATGATGCACTAAATTGTTCGTAGATGGACTGTTAGGATTAAGTCTCCAACGGCAGCTCCCTTGTTTCATCTTTCTTTTTAACACACTGCAAGTTTACTGTATCCCTAGAGAAGTTTTAAGTGCTTTCAAAATTCATAGGCCTGCTCTGTAATGTTGTAGATATTTTGTCACTTATCTTGCTTGATTCTAAACTATTTGGATGAGTGACAAAACATACCTTTAAAATTACGAACAAGTCCAGATGAATCTGACTAACTAATACTATTACCTAAATAAATGGTAACATTAGCAACAAAACCCAATGGGGCTAATTTACTAAAGACAAATAAACTGTATACTTTGTAAGTGCAGTTGCTCCAGAGCTTAGTAAATTAGGTAAAGCTTTACTTTACAAAGAATAGCCAATCATATGCAAGGGAAATGTATAAAAACAAAACAGCAATCTATCAAGTACATAATTGGATGATGGGAGTCAGCAGAACTTCCCTCATTTACTAAGCTCTGGAGCAACTGCATTTGCAAATTGCACAGTCTATTTGTCTTTAGGAAATCAATTCCAATGTATTTTGAGGCAAATTGTTTGCCATGCAGAACCTTAGAACAAACAGGGCTGTACTTTAAATTCAGATCTTTGGTGAGGTTTACATTTTTCAATCAGTTTGTAGTACAGTCCAAAAAAAAAATGAAAGTTCTGTAAGAAATGATATGCCAATTGTTTAGCACCAGATTTTCAGTCACTTAACTGCGATCCTCTGCTTGTATGTACATTATTATTCACATCATTAGAATTGTAAATTATAGACAATTTAAAATCTTACTGCATTCTACTGCCAACCTAAACAAGCTTACATTTTCCTGTTGATTTTTTATAAAACAAATAGAAAAAAATATATACCCTATTCACCTTATTCAATTTGGAGATCTGGGAATCTGGACAGTCCCAACAAATCAACAGAATTTGGATAACATTTTTACCATTCTTTGTGTTTCAGAATCTCTGCTATTCATTAAGCTCATCTAATTACAATGAGACCCAAAGCTCTATGAGAATCTGTTTTCAAAAACACCCATGTATACAAGCAAGAGAATGCATGTCGGTAGTGAAGAGAAAAGTATCTATCAAAAGGTAAGGAGGCAACAGCTCAAGAACTAAACCAGCATCAAACAGCTATACCTACTTGTAATTTAATATTCAGGTACAACAATCTAGGCTGTAACTACAATATGCACAACTGTCCTTCAGCCCAAGAATCATAGGTCCCAAACATAACTCTCAATCTACCTTACCAGCATAAATTACATTTTGTGCAGTACAAAATAATGTTCAGAATTTTGTTGACAGGTATCTGGTTGTATCAAAACTGGTTTTCTTCCCATAAATTCCATTGTTTTTTAATGCAAATACAGCTTAAAGCACTTTCTTACAGCTTAGAAGGAGGTCCCCTTCAGGTTAAAATGAGGTCAATTGCATGTCAAATGTACCTGTAAAGGAACTCAAATTGCATTCATAAGTAACTCCAATTGAACTCAAATACAACCTAAATTTATTTGAAAGAAATCTGCATTTGCCCATCTACAGCCGTTACTCTTCTTTCTTTTAGGTGATCCCTTAGTCCAAACTGACTCTCAGATACTGTTCTCATGGTTTCCAGATTTTAGTTATTATGCATTTTGATGGGAACAATAAAAAACAATCCCTTGGTGCTAGACTTACATCTGTGGTCCCACATCAATGCAGGCCAATATTCGGGACCACAACATACCAAAGTGTTCATTTACTGGAAAAAAAATCTGACTTTAATTGCTTGGTACAGGTGATATTTCCTATTTTGTTTTTCACTCATTTCTTCTGTCAATAAACCTGTGCTAATAATTTTAAGGACAGCTGTACTTCTGTAGTAAAAAAACAACACAAAAGTGTAATGGAATAGACTACCATAAATGAAACATAGATAACCTGGTGTGGCCTGTCCCTTCCAGTATTGCATCCATCCTATGCTTGAGGGCACCATGGTATAACTTTATCTAGAGTACTCATTTAAGTTTCATTAAACTTGATGCTGAGGAATGGCAGATTGTTACTGCCTTTTACCATTTGATCAATGTTGCAACAGTCAGATGCTGAAGGTGAGTTATCCATCTGAATTTAGATTTTTTTTTGTGAGTACAGAACCAGAAGGAGCTGTGTGGTGGTCATTGCACCAGCATATAGAAGACGCACTCAGGATATTGCAAAGGTTTACCATTATACCCAAAGATGTGTGCTTCAGTCTTTAGTGCCTGCTCTTAGAGAGCTCTGCGCGCATATCAATCACTAGACTCACATTCTGTTAGCCTTGTCACTGGCAGTAATATAATGTAACATAAATTTAAAGGACAGAAGTGTAAAGCTGCTACAAGACATATTAATGTATGAAAAGAAGTAATTCACTCAATGGGTAATAGTGGAACTGCATTTCATTCAACAAGTTAAGTCTGCATTAAGGCCATCTCTATGGGCTTATACCCTTTTAGAATTTAAATATGCAATAAGGCCTTTGTTGACGGGCTTTGTTTTCATGAGAACTGCTTCTCTCCCAATACAAGTCTATGGGATTGCAAAATCAGTTTTCTGAGTACTTCAGAAAGCAGGATAAATGCAGGTTAGAAGTAAGTCAAATGCAGGTCAAATTCACCCATCAAATTCTGAAAGATCTCAGAGATATCTCAATTTGATGCCAAACATAAGGTGCATTTGCCTATCGACACAAGCCCAAAGCTAATCAACACAGGTACTTAGTCATTCCTTCTGGGTAACATGGAAAGTGTATTATATGTTGGTTTAAACGTACAGTAAAAAATATCTGCTTGTCTTAGAGTGTAATCACTAGTCCCTCCTCATATTATTGTCATGAAAAATTACAAAAAATATATTCAACCAGTCACAACTTTGATAACAACCTTGGAATAAATACTAAACCAGGCCACAAGGCGCTCAAACCTAAAGCAGTAATACTATTTATATATGCACAGTCTGGCCCCACTCTTGGCTAAACACTGTGTTACAGGGCACTATGCAGAAAACATCCAAGCTGCAGTGAATTTTCTTAATTTTATTGAAAATGATCTAGCTGAGAATGAATCTCCCACAAATACTGACCCTAGTCCTTCTGCAAAAATATCACTATTGCTGGTTACCAATCAAGGCCAAAAAGGGCCATATTACCATCTATGAGGTTAGTATGATTAACTGAAGTGCAACCCAAACTCATACTTCTGACCATGCGAAAATATGCATTAGGAAATTAGGATACATGTGTTCAGAAATGAATACTGGAACATGCAGAAATTTAGAGCACACTGAATATCACTATGCACTTCTAAACAATTTGACCTCTTTGGTTTAAAACAATGACTTACAACTGGTGACAGCTGATGGTAAATGCTGAACCAGAGCTCCACAAAAAAACACAGAGAAAAATAAAAATTAAAATAATTCAAACCTAAAACTACTATAAATAAAAAATAATTAAAGTAATAAGGTAGTGTTGATTTAATAGTATAGATGATATATACAAATAACTGAAATAATCTATATTTTTAAACTAAAAAATAAAAACAATACTGGCTACATCTTAACCATTTTAGGCCACACCGTCAGACTGAACTTCTGTTCTTTCCAGATAAAAAGGGCAGTCAATGGCAAAGGTGGACTGTAGGAATTTATTGTAGGAAGCATTTTATACCTAGAAGTGTATAAGGATATTCAGTCATTATTAACTTGTCTTGTAATATGCCTTAAAAAAACCTTTCTGTAAATATATTGTTAACCAGAACATGCATAGCATGGGATACATCAGTTAACATTATTTCATGAACAAAGCTCACTAACGGTGAGTCAGATATTGTAGAAAAATACAAATGGATCAGGGCGGAAAAATAGGATATTCTTAGGTGGTAAAGGAACTGGATATTCCATACATCACTATCCCTTAGTACAAACAACTGAGTTGGTATCCCCTGGACAACCCATGCTATTGGAGGCTGTGATTTTTTTAAAAAGTAGGCGTTAAAAGCATAATCTAGTGCTTCACTTTGTGTACTAAAATAGGAGCTAAGATTGTCCAGGGAATTTATCTGAGACATGTTTGTAAATTTGTCACGAGTATTTGCCCAGGACATTATGGGCATCTAGCAATGGAAGATAATTAAACACCCAGTCTTAGTTTTCTGTTTTAAAAACATACAATGGAATACCCAAATCAAAAAGGGGATGAGAACTTCTTTTGTTAATTCATGTTGCCAAAGCAGGAAAATGTTGTTTACTTAATACTTGTAATTTGTCTTAATGTCTCCAGTAATTATAGCAATTTTCTATCATATAATCATCTTTTGTTTTATTTTTTGTATTTTTTTCTGTTTTATTTTATTTTTTTTTTTAAATTCCAGACCTTCTAATATAGTTTATAAAGCACAGTAAATACTGATAGTGGATGCTCCTCCAATATATGCAAATAAGTTTCATGTTTAGATTAATCTCCTTTTCAAAAAAAAGAAAATAAATTGTAATCAAGCACTCATAGAGTGCAGTCGTCTTGCTGGAAAACGTCCCATGTCGCACATGAAGTGTAGATTGAGTTCTTTCCGGTAAGTCTTCTTCATTCTCTTTTCCTCCTAGGGTGTCCATGACCCCCATTGTGTTCCTAAAAATGTGCTTTAATAGTAGCGGAGAACCGGAGAGTGCACAGCAGTATGTCTCATTTTTTTCCAGTTTCATAATCAAAAAAATAAGAATTCTCCAGCATTATACCATTGTGCAAACAGTGTTCAAATTTGGGTCAAATCGTACTGCTTTCCCCTCCACAGTTTTTGCATTGGTGTCATACATTGGATTTTCAAAAGCTGCTTGACCATTGTTATTTTCATGTACAGCGCATCCAGTGTACTGGGTTTTGGGTGCAGTCCTGTTGAAAAAGACCAATAATGTTGAACTAAGGATTGAAAAAAATAATAAAATTATAATAATACACATGATATAGTCATAAAGGCAAATGTCAAGAATCAGCAGAACACAGAAGTGATAGTAGTGACTACCACAAAGGTATAAGTGTGGCCAAAGTCTGTCTGTGGCAGGCCATAGATGATGCAACTTTCTTTTCTGCAACAGTCAATGAATCCCTCCTGTGGAGCCATTGTGCTCTCTGAGCAGGAGGGACGGCCTGGGAAGCTGTCCTTGCAGGGATAGCACAGTGATTATTGCTAGCAACTATAGCCACTGGCAATAATCGCATGTAAAAATAAAAATATGATATACTGGTTGTACCCAAGTCAATCGATGGATCAACTTGGATACAATCAGACTGCCCATGTATGGTTCGAATCTCGGCCTGTCCCTGCTGAACCAGCCGAGATTCAAAGCATCTATGGCCAGCTTAATGCTTTTATATACTAACTTAAAACGCTAAAAACCTTAGTACCAAATCTTTCCCTGGGTTTATTTCCCAAAAAATAGAGACTGCTTATTAAGCAAAAGTAATGTTCATTATAGGGGTTGTAAAGTCAAAAGGTTTTTTTTTATCTTAATGCATTCCATGCATTAAGATAAAAAGCCTTCTGTGTGCAGCAGCCCCCCTCAGCCCCCTAATAGTTACCTGAGCCCCTCTCTGTCCAGCAATGTCCACGAGTGTCTTGGCCATCCTAGGCTCTCCCTTCTGATTGGTTGATACACAGCAGCGGTGCCATTGGACGCAGGAATGGACACAGGAAGCTATGACACAGCTAGGGTGCCCCCATAGCAAGCTGCTTGCTGTGGGGGCACTCGACAGGAGGGAGGAGCCAGAAGCACAGAAGTGGGACCCGAGAAGAGGAGGATCTGGGCTACTCTGTGCAAATCCACTGCATATAGCAGGTAAGTACAACATGTTTGTTATTTTTATAGAAAAAAAACAAGAATTTACAATCACTTTAAACTTCACTCAGTCAAACATGTACTAATCTTGTTCCAGTATAAAGACTCCTTCGCACCTTTGTGATTTAACATATGCACTTGAACACATATAAATGCATGTGCATTGTCCTGCCATTGTTTTTAATGGTGTTAGTTCACATCTGTGTGGTGAATACATTAATCAAAAAAATACAGTTCCATACATTTAGTGTGGGGAGATACGTTTTATTGATTTTCTAGCTCATAGTAAGCAGGCCATAGCAACCCCAACTTCAATAGTGACAAACTACAGTACTTAAAAATCTCCAAAGGCGAAACTTTAAACACCCTTACAGGTTACCTGTTTAGAGTTACAGATGAGGTCTAGTGCTATAATTATTGCTCTCGCTCTAACGTTCATGGCGATACCTCACATGTGTGGTGCAAATACCGATTACATATTCATGCGTGACTTAAATATGTGTTCGCCTCTACGAGCGAGCATGGAGGGATGAGGGCACTTACTTTTTTTTCTTATTTATTTTACATTTTTATTCTTATACTGTCCTGCTAATTTTTTTTATCACTTTTATTCCTATTAGAAGAAACATAAACATCCCTTGTAATAGAAATAAGGATGACAGGTCCTCTTTATGGGAAGATCTGGGGTCATAAAGACCCCAAATCTCTTCTTTACTTTTAAAAGCAAAAGATAAATAAATAAATATTTTAACTTTGATTTACTTCCAGCCTGGACTGGAAGTGATGCAATGAAGTTACTCCGGTCCTCCAAGGCAATAGAGTCGATCTCAACTCTTTGATCACCTATGGGAGCAGCCGGTCGCACTGTCGGATCCTCTCTCAGATGAATCGACAGAAACTGTAAGCCTGAGAAACACCGGTGAGCAGAAACCGTCCCAGTGGCTCATGGGCTCACTTGGATCGGTTTCATGAGAAAGCCAGGGTGCTGGCTGCAAAGAACAATACTGGTGCTATGGCTGATATCTTCAGCCATAATCCTGGTAAACCACTTGCAAACCGTAACGTATATAAATACGTATTGCGATCGGCAAGTGGTTAAAGGTTATCTCTCACCCTCAAGAAGAAATGACTCATACACAGCTATAAAACACATAGAGTTTTATTACAAAAATTTGATCAAAACCAAGGAGTTTACCCATAAAAGCAAGCAAATGAATAATATCACATGTAGTATTTGGTACAGTGAACCCAAAAACACCTTTCTCAATCTGAAAATTGCATATACAGTTGTGCTCATAAGTTTACATACCCTGGCAGAATTTATGATTTCTTGGCCATTTTTCAGAGAATATGAATGAGGTTCTTAAAGGTCCTTGACCTCCGAAAAATGGTTCTCCTTACCCGTCGAAATGGTAGACTCTTCTATTTCTCGGAGTAGGTGTTTATAGTGTTTTCTGAATTTCGACAGTAACTACAATTTCCCCCGTTATGGTACCATAATTCTTAACCCCACACATAATCCCAGTAAACCCATCAAAGACTACAGTAATACTAAATGTTTCTCATTTGTGTCAACTAACTATTATTTACCGAAGTCGGTTTGTGGCTGGTACTCACTTTCTTTTCAAAAACACAATAGTAAGTATAAGAGACTTTTTACCGGTTCTTTAGTATTTAAGACGGT
>BLSH010100106.1:639328-649480 GCA_018402905.1 Glandirana rugosa | reverse complement strand
TGGATTGGCCTGGAGTAGTGCAGTGTTTGTTTTTACACTTCTATTGCACTTTAGAAGCTCCTCGGTGCCTGCCTTGGGGTTGGGCTCTTTTTAGATATTTTGTGTGGCACTAAGGATCCCAGAATGTTGAATGGGGGCTTTTTCTCTCTCTCACAAAAGACTTTGCAGCTATTATATAACTTTACTTTTTTACATAGTTTTATATAATGTGTTATAAAATGCACCCTGTAGTAATTTGCTGTTTTCATATTAAGCACATTTTTTAATTATACACAATTTTCACAATTTGAACACATCTCATCGATAAAAAATATTTCTACAAGACTATGAGATATCAAAAAAATCATGTTTAACAGTGTCAGGGGATAATTTCTGCCATGGCTGTGAAGCAAAGCATTGTGCCCATAGCATATGAACATCCTTGTCTACTGACTTTGCAACTTAAGGAGAGGCAGTTGGGGGGGGGGGGCTGTAAAAATGCAGCTCATGTAGGTTTATCATCCCTAATTGCAAGTCCAAACAAGCCCTTAAAGGCAACCCTATCCAAAGAGCTTTGCACTTAGCTCCTACATAAAAGCATACAATGAAATTGCACACTCATGCTTTATTTCTGCTGGTATTCTATTTAGTTCACCTAATTCACCAAAGATGCATCACATGATCAGTTTAAAGGCCAACTGAATTCTGTATTTTTGCAGTAAAAACTATTTTACTACATCACTTTTTAGTATCCTTAGTTTTGGCCTGGGAATGAAAAGCTGACAATAAAGGCACACAGAAAATGGACACATCATGTTGCTGACCCGTTTCTTACAACTAGATTCACACTGGTAGCAGATTCTGGTGACAGTATACCCTAATGTCCTAAATGTATTGAGCAAACTCATTTTCTCATTCTAAGATTGAAGACTAAACTGGGCTGGGTGGAAGAAGGAAGGCCCAGGGGGGCTGGGAATATACATGATTCACTCTATCTAATGCCATAGTACTAAATTAAGACTTTTAAAATACTTGCCTATACTTCTTAGTCCAAATTGTCCATAATCTTTCCCATGAATGGAACCTTGAAAAACATATGTAGCTCCATCAGGCTCAGCTGATACCTGAAGAAAAAAATAGATCATATGGATTTTGCATTTACATTTTGCATTGCATTTGGATTTACAGTGTTTATGGAACAGAAGCAGATTACAGAAAATAGAACACTGGCTACTGAGAAGTATATTTAGTCATGCTAAACCAGGGATCCATAAACTTTCCAAACAAAGGGCCAGTTTACTGTCCTTAAGACCTTATATGGGATATAGTGTTGCATGTGGGAATAGAATGTGCCCTGGCATCAGTGAGAGTAATCAGTGTCCTAAGTTTAGGGTGTCCTAGGGTTATGGGTAAATAATGACCTATCATCTGTGGTCAGTGGGGGGAGGAACAATGTCTTGAAATGTAATGTTATTCTCCTTCCTCATGCCTCCTTTTCCTATGAGTAGCTGTGAACAGAATTACCCTGTGATTTCTGTTTTCTATATTATCTGTTACTTCCACGTCTGCAATCGGCTGTGTGTTTTTTGCAATTACTAGGTCAAGCAGAGCCTTATTTCTACTTGGAACTTCCACCAACTGCCACATGAAATTGTCCTGCAAGTCATTCAAGATATGACAGGCCTTAGATGACTGAGCAGTTCCATCTGTCCTGTCAATATCTGGATAAGAGAAGTCCCCCATAATGATAACATTGCCCTGCCTTGCCACCATTTCTATTTGTGAGAGGAGCTAAGTCACCTCTTCAATCCTTCAAGTTGGGGGCCTGTAACATACACCCACTACTAAATTCCTATATATTTTTCCCCTTGAAGTTCCACCTACAAGCATTCCATCTCCCGTGCCCCGTTAGTAAAGTCACCCCTCTTATTCACTGTCATAGTTACATGGTTAATCTGGTTGAAAAAAGACACAAGTCCATCCAGTTAAACCAACACAGAAAAAAGAAAACCAACACACTAAAAACCTCCATGTACACTGGTCCAGAGAAAGGCAAAAAGCATGATTCAATTAGCTCCAGCAGGGGAGATCCTTCCTGATTCCCCAACAAGCAATCGGATATTCCCTGGATCAACTTTAACTATAAATATTAGTATCCAGTTATATTATGTGCATTTTTTTTGGAAGAATCTAGGCCTTTCTTAAAACAATCTAATGAGTTGGCCTGTCAAATCACTCTTGACGTACATGAACAACCCTTCCTATCTTCTACCTACTCTGTCTCTCAGGTGTAGGGAATACCCTTGGGAAGTCCCAAGCCAGTAAGGTGAACTGTCAAACCTGGTTTATGATACTCCCACAAAGTCAACACCCTCTTCATGTATCAGTAGTTGCAGTTTTGTTAATTTGTTCACCAAACATCTAGCATTTATGAACATGCCTTTTAATTTTGTACTAGCACATAATATTTTTTCCTTGTGTGTTATGAGACTGCAGTAAAATTCTGTCTGCTTATGTGCATTGGCTGTAAACACTCTAGCTACACTACCAACACTGACCACAGTGGCACCCTCTGACCCTCACTCACTGCCTGGAATCACTTCTTCTGGTCCCCCCCCCCCCACCACCTAGTTTAAAAGTTCCTCTAACTTTTTGGCCATCTTCTTTCCCAACAGAGCTGCACCCTCTCTATGTCTCTGCTATAGAGCCAGTAACTGCCTGAAAAATCAACCCAGTTCTCTAGGAACACAAAACCCTCCTTCCTGCACCAGTTCCCCGGCCACTTGTTAAGTTCCCTAATCTCCTGCTGCCTCTCTGGTGTGGTTTAAGGTAAAGGCAGTATTTCTGAGAATAATAAGGAGGTTTAAATCAGGAGAAATGGCTTTAATATGGAGGCTTGTATGTATTTTTTATGCCTTTAAATTGTGTAGACTTAAAGTTTCTTCCACATTTTCTTCTCCATCCCAGTATTATGAATATGCTATACATAGCATTATACTCACAAATCCATCCATTGCCCATTTCTCATCTTTCAATTTGCTCAGGGAGGTGTGAGATGATGTTTTTATGGAATTGATGTGCAGTATCAATCGTGCTTCTTGGCTTTTGTAAACCCCTGAAATAAACAGACGATAAAATGAGACACTTACATTCAGTAATTATACATGTATATGCATGTAATAGCACTCCAGGTTATCAAAAAGCCCTTATAACTCATTAGTGACTACATGCTAGTCGCTCCTAGAGTCCTTTTACTGAGACGATAATTTTATAGTTACTTCCTTCTGCCTTTAGTGTAAAGCAATTAAAGTACAACTCCAGGCAAAAAATAAAAACCCTTTACTGCTGTTATATATCCATTAAAATTAATTAAATATGTTTTTAAATACTAATAGTATAATATTTGCAGTCTGTGTTAACATCAACTTCTCAGTTGCATTGTGAAGCTACATACAAATTCCAATGCATTGTGAAAAAAATGTCATCTTATGTTATCTTATTCCAAACACTGGGTCTGGACTGGGGAGATGTTTAGAAGCCCTTAGAGGAAGCAGATCACGCAGAAAGATCATCTCCAATGTGATGTTTATTCTTAGTCCGATGATTATGATGGAGGTGAAGGATGCTTGATGAGCAGTGTGCTCTGTATAGTGACTGTACTATTATCTGTACATTTTGGCAAAGGTGTATGAATCACAAGCAAGGGTAAATACAGTTATAAAAATGTTGGCAGGCTTTGAAGGTGATACAATTGATCTCCATTCAGCTTTGATGTAAAAGAGAAACATGCTTTTGGTGTGGACTAGCTGCAGATTAGGACATGTTGAGATAATAAACCAGCTATCAAATGCTGGTGAAGCAGAATCACTGATTGATCTTCTGGGCAATACCACTTAAATAATTTTCCACCTGGGAGAAGGTGTGTGTGTGTGTGTGGGGGTGGGGGGTGGATTCTGAGGACACAACTATTGAGGGGCAAAAGTATGATTCCCCTATCACAGCCTTCAGAGATGAAAGGTCACATGAATAAAAAAGAGTTCAATGATAAGCCTTTGGAGGACCTGTTGGACAAGTCTTCCTTAATCCTGTAAGCTTGAATGTGATTTGCTTGGACCCACCTGAAGGGAATGTTCCAAGAATAGACAGAGTCCTTTTGTATGTGAGAGCTATAGTGAGAATGAGTATGCTCGCCTAGCGAGTAGACTTCTTTTGATCTCCCTGCTACCCATGACCTTACCCTCCTTTCCTCTCTATTGTAATCAGATGCATTTCCCAATTTGTAAATGAACAAAACCCCTATTTTAAAATCCAGCTTTCTTTCACTGAAATGAAGGCACCTAAAACACAGCACATTCTACAGCAGGTAACATTTCACATGAACATATATATACTTTTAAATGTCTCGTTGAAATTCAGCTTGAAAATGTACTAGCAATTTTTTCTCTTTTGAGCCTTCCAGTAACATAGTTTTATTACATGTTGATCCTGCTAGTATACCCATTATTTTAGCACAGTGGTGGCCCATCCATACAGGGCGCAGGGGCACCATCCCCCTAATCCATTCGCCTGGCACCTAATCTATATGCAGGGGGCTGGACGCATGTATTTCAATGTTTTTTTTTTTTTTTTGAAGCACATGATTAGAGCCTGATGCTCTAATTGGTTTCAAAAGAGGGTGGGCATGGGGCCCAAAACACTGCGCCCTGAGCCTACCCATCTACGTGACAATAGCAAAATAATATTCGCTATTGTCTTCCTGATTCTCCTCCTGGCCAATCAGGAAGTGGGTCCTGAGACCCCACTGGCCAGGGAGTCTCAGGACCCACTTCCTGTTCATCTGGGAGAAGAAGCCCCAGCTCTTCCCTTGGCATACTCTCAATCTCGAGCTGCCTGTGACCAGCAGTCAGGCGAACCGTGTGAACCAAGCTCCTAAGGCCTCTGATTGCCGCCTTTTTCCCATCCATCTCCTGCAGCGGCTGTGGTGGTGTGAGTGAGGGGGGGCAGGTTTTTTTTCCACCCCAAAAAATTGAGCATCACTGTTTTAGCACTTCCTCTAAAGTTGGCCATGCATGGATCAAAATTCGTCTGGTCCCAGCTGAACTGGCCAAAATTTGATCAGACTGTTGCACAGAAGTAGATCTACTAATTGGGAGCTGGTCAAACTAAAGAAGGTCTCAAGGTTAGCAGATGCTGGTGGGATCAATACGTATTTAATCCACATTTACTCACACCAATAAAGAAAAAAAAAATGACACTTACAAAGCAAAAAAGGACACAACTTTAGTATTTGGGTTCACAAATACTTCAATGAAATGTATATTCTCTTATTATATGGCCTGTTTAAAGAGCAAATTCAGAATAACTGATCCAGTAAGAACTGTAGGGCAGGATCACGCTGAGTGTATAAATTACACTCATCTTTGAGTTCCAAGTTTTCTTACCTGCTGTAAAATGTCTATGTTTAGTGTGCTCCCCAATCTAACTGCTTTGTGTCTATAGACTCCTATGTACATATGTGTATGCTCTCTCCAATGTCTCCTGTTCAAGCTTGCCTGAGGGAGGATTAATAGGTCAGAATAGATTTTCCTGGTTGATTGCTATTGTTTTTCCTGGAGACAAGACGTGACTGCAATAGGGATCCTATTTCTCCTTCCAAACTGCTGAATAAAGTAGCAGGGTAGTAAAAGACAGGTGAATACATGATCCCTAGGAAGGGGGCATGGGCAAACTACAGTTTTGCTTCCAGAAAAACAAATTTCTAAGAACATTTATATACAATAGCATAGTTGGATTCACCCAGTTTTGTCATACATTCAATGGCAGCATTTCTGGTATTTACAGTATAACCTGCCAAATGAAAATTTGCCCCCATTTTTCAGGAAATGTCAAACAGTAATTGATCTGAAAATAATACAAAGAATACAAAGTATCTCATCCTGGCAAAATACCTTTAGTTTCCAGGGGGTAGCTGAAATAATAGGATTTGCCTAGATTATAGTGGAAATGGAAACTGGTAAACTATGAAGAATGTGAGTGGTAGGAAATGTTTATAAATAGCCCAAGCTAGATTATATGCATTCAAGAGGCAGCTGAAAAAGGGGCGCTTTGCCATATTCTCTCCTTTATAAATAATCCCTCTAGAGTTAAAAACTGTGAAAAATTTAACTAGCCTTTAGGATCTTTTATTTTATTTCTGAGGGTTCAGCCCTGCTTGCAAATGCAGGGCTGATAATAAAAAGTATTTCATAAATGTCACTGAACAGCTAGCTATTTTGTCCTTAATATTTAAAGATGAACCAATTTCAGTGCAGTAAATGATTTCAGAACAGATATGGAAAAAAAATCACTCACAAAGTTTCATTGACTCTTTTTATAAGTTATAAAACTTTGCCAGAAAATGTCACCGGTGCTTGTAGAATGAATATGCAGAGATAGCATTTTGAATCCAAAGAAGCCACGCTTTTTTTCTTTCATACGGCATGGACTATATAATTAGGAAGCAATTCAGACAGCAATAGCATAGAGACTGGGGAACAAAGTGACAAGGTATTACGCATTACTTTTTTGTTAAGTATTACTAGAACAGCGGTAATTACCTGAAAGAAGAAACTCGGTGTTGCTGTTGATAAGTGTTGCGTTTACCCTTCCTGTTGATACATTGTAGTTGTTTACTGTTAAATTCATTGGCTGATTCTTTCCCTTCAAGTTGTAAAAGCCTTTCCATACATAATTACGAGAGAAGACATCATCTGGAACTGGAAAGTGAAAATGTTAGAGCTCAATGAGAGAGCCAGCAAATCTGTAATTTTCCATTTCTATTAAACAATCCAAGTCAAACAACATGGCTCCAAAGACTAAGGCCTCTCCGGTACCTCAGACATTCTGGGTGCTTGTAGGAGTAGCCCACCCACACTCCCAATCCCAAAGAAGTAGTTCATTTCATGGTCAGTTTCATAAGTGTATGGCTTGTGTTGTGCTGTTTTATTGCATCACCTACTTACTTGAACCCAGTGATATAAGGAGGACCATTTGTGTTGTACCCAAGGCAGAACTAAAATAGACACTCCTGCACACCTACATATACTATATTAAATTGATTGTAAAGTCTTGTTTTTTTTCTATAAAAATAACAAACATGTTATACTTACCCACTCTGTTGCAATGGTTTTGCACAGGGCAGCCCTGATTCTCCTCTTCTCGGATCCCTCTTCTGTTATCCTGGCCCCTCTCTCCTGTTGGAGCGGCTTGCTATGGGGGCACCCAAGCCGAGTCAGACACAGTTCAGACACAGATCCCACCTCGGCCTCACCCCCTCTCTCTCCTGATTGGCTAGCTGACTTTGATTGACATCAGCGGGAGCCAATGACGCAGGTGCTTTGTCTCAGCCAATCAGGAGAGAGAATTTCGGATGGCTGAGACACTCATGGACATCGCTGGGCAGAGAGGGGGCTCAGGTAAGTGTTAAGGGGGCTGAGGGGGGCTGCTGCACACAGAAGGTTTTTTATCTTAATGTACAGAATGCATTAAGATAAAACACCTTCTGAATTTACAACCCCTTTAACCAGTTCCACACTGCCTACTGCATATTTACGGCGGCAGTGTGGATGCTGGCCGCGAATCGCCGTAAAAAGGCGGTGATCTGCGAATGGCGGCTAGGGGGCGCACACGCCCGCCACACTCCTGAGGAGTGTGCCCGCGGCTCGGGCGAACCCGATGTCCACCGGCGAGCCGCGATGAGCGGCCACAGGCAAAGAATGGGGAACCGCTGATGTGAACACAGCGGTTCCCCATTCTGACAGTGCGGGCATGGGTGATCTACTGATCCCTGTCACTGGGATCAGTTAGATCTCTCATGCCCATGGTAGCCCAACCCCCCACAGTAAGAACACACCCAGGGAACACAGTTAACCCCTAGATCTCCCCCTGCAGGTTAATCCCTTCACTGCCAATGACATTTATACAGTAATCAGTGGACATTTAAATTTCTGATCGCTGAATAAATGTCATTGGTCCCAAAAAAGTGTCAAAAATGTCCGACATGTCCGCTGCAATATCGCAGTACCGCTAAAAATCGCAAGAGCGCCGCCATTACTAGTAAAAAATAAAATAAAATATAAAAACCCCAAAAATGAATTCTCACCATCCGTAAACGCGGCCATTTTTGTGCAAACCAATCAATAAACGCTGATTGCAATTTTTTTTATCACAAATATGATGAAGAATATAAATCGGCCAAAACCGGTGAAAAAAATTTCTTTTTATATTTTTTTTTTGGATTTGAATTTTAGCAAAAAGTAAGAAATGTGGGTTTTTTTGCAAAATGGTCGCTCTTCTTTTGTTTATAGCAGTGATCAGAAATGACGCAGAGGCGATCAAATACCACCAAAAGAAAGTTCTATTTGTGGGAAAAAAGGACACAAATTTTGTTTGGGTACAACATCGTACGACCGCGCAATTGTCAGTTAAAGCGATGCAGCGCCGAATCGCAAAAAGTGCTCTGGTCCTAACCTGGGAAATTCTTCCGGAGGTGAAGTGGTTAAGCCTGCTTTCCCAACACTGCAGCCTGTATTGCCCCCTTTATGGTGGGGAAACTCTCACAAAGAGTTTTGCAAATATTTCCCAAAGCTCACAAACATTGTAATAAATTCCATTGAATTTTGAGGTGATGAATCATGTTCTTCTATTCTGGACATTTGTAGTGATAATCAGCAAGCTAACAAAGGGCATAGGAAGCCAAGAAATACAACAGGGACATATACCAAATTTGAAAAAAAAATTAAAAGACCTCTTCCTTCACAGAATTGTTAGTTCTCCCTAACAGGGCAAGCACCCACTGACAATATGACTGCTGTGAGTTCACTCCTTTATAGAAAGGAGACTGGATAATATAGTCCCTGAAATCATTCACTCTTGTCGGCTGACCATAGCCAAAAGCTATGCCAGTGGTTCTCAACTCCGATCCTCAGGACCCACTAACAGGCCAGGTTTGCAGGATAGCTGAAATACATCACAGGTGATATAATTTGCTGCTCAGTGACAGCAGTATTATAGTCTGCATCTCCCCAAGGTAATACTTAAAATCTGGCCTGTTGGGGGGTCCTGAGGACCGGAATTGAGAACCGCTGAGCTATGCACTGCATTATAGGCTGTTCCTGATTTCTGGAGGTGAACCTGTTATGCTTTGAGCATTAAATTTGCAATACACAAACTTTGAAAATCCTGGGAATTAGCCGTAATACCATGGTATCAGTGAACCTGAACCTCATCATTAGTCAACAGAAGAACAAGGTCTAATGATTACCTTGCTTTATGAAAGGAATGCTTTGGATATAATATCACGTGTTGACTAGGCCTAAAGAGTCTATTTGGCAGCACTGATACTTTCCAGAAGGAATGCTGTTTCTAAAGTAGGACATGCATCTTACAATATGATTTTAGGCTCCATTCACACCAGATGTGGTGGGACTGTGCTGGGTGGTCATTCGAGCGCAGTACCACCGCATGACGAAGCAAAATGCCTTGTCTCCCGTGTGCATCACTGTGTTGCATGTGCATGCAGGATGTGCTGATTATGAGTAGTGTTGAGCGAACCCGGACTGTAACGTTCGGGTCCGTACCGAACTTTCGGGTGTCCGTGGCACGGACCCGGACCCGGACATTTCAAAAATCATTCGGGTTCGGTCCGGGGTTCTGCTATTTTACTCCACGTGTTGAGAAATTGCAGGGCAGCCAATCAACAAGTGTTTCACTGGTTTGCCCTTAGAAGCCATCACAGCCATGCCTACTAATGGCATGGCTGTGATTGGCCGGTGCATCATGTGACCCAGCCACACTGAGGTCGAATATTTCTCCGACCCAGTGTACTACGTGGCCGGTTAGTGTCGGTACGGTAATCATCCGTACCGACACTACCGAAGATTCCCGTTTGGTCACTTTGTGAACAACTAACCGACGGGACGTTAAAGAGTTGTGCACCTCATTTTATCGTCTTGGGGCCTGGCTTGGGCTTACTAAAAACTTTACAGGCCCAGGCCCAGGCACGGTGCCTGTGGGCTTTCAAGCCATGCCTGGGCTTGCAATGTCAGGCCCAAGCGAGTTGTGATGAGTATTAGTCGTGTAGGACGTACGTGTACGTTGTGTCACTACGTGTGCCCTCTGTTCCGTAAAACGAAG
>BLSH010100106.1:605011-632982 GCA_018402905.1 Glandirana rugosa | reverse complement strand
GCAGGGTTAGCATGGTGGAATGTGGCAAAGCTTTGTCAGCAGCCCGCCACAACAAACAGCACCACCAGCTGATAGACAACGTCTTAGCAGGAGGCAGCATTTCAGCAACATGGTGCAAGAGTATGTGGGCACACGCCTACACGTACTGCCTGATGGGTCTGCCCCATTCAACTTCTGGGTCTCCAAATTGGCCACATGGCCTGAGCTTGCCCTTTATGCCTTGGAGGTGCTGGCCTGCCCTGCAGCCAGTGTATTGTCGGAACGTGTGTTTAGCACGGCAGGGGGCGTTATCACAGACAAGCGGAGCCGTTTGTCCACATCCAATGTGGACAAGCTAACCTTTATTAAAATGAATCAGGCATGGATCCCACAAGACTTGTCTGTACCTTGTGCAGAATAAACATTTAGACCGGACTCACACAGCCATTCATATACTTCTTTTTTTGAATAGGCATCAATACAAAAAAAAACCATGTTACCAGGCTACCTCCTCCTACTCCTCTACCACCGCCACTTCCACCTACACTGCCACGGTCACGGCCTAGTCAACCTCTAGGCTCCTACTCCACATCCACCCCCCTTCCCGTTTTTTTACTTGATTTTAATTTATTTTCCCTATCCCCATTTATTTGTAGGGCACTTGCCCTAGTTTGAAGATGATTTTAGAACACTTATATGGCTTCTACCATTAATTAATACTTTTCAGACACAATTTGAAGATGATCCACATTCACCTCCATTTTTGCTTTTTTTATGTTTTTATTTTTTAAAAATATTTACAGTTATTTCCCTGTCCCCATTTTTTTGTAGGGCACTTGCCCTACCCTTACCCCCATTTTACTTCCTTTTGCAGCCCTCTAGGGCTTTCCAGGACTTTGTTACAGCCATTTTTGTGCATAAAAGTTCGGGTCCCCATTGATTTCAATGGGGTTCGTTGTCCGTGCGATCGTTCGGGTTCCGTCCGGACCCGGTCCCGGACTTTGTCCCGAAGTCCGGATGGACCAGCAGAACCCGAACTTCCAGAGGTTCGCTCAACTCTAATTATGAGTAGTGCATGCATTACTTTTTTTCAGTGCACTGTGTCCCATCACACCACACCGCACCGCACGGCCGCCAGTTGACTTTCATGAAATGTTTGTGTGACATTTCAATAAAGTTTGTTAAAAAAATGAGAGAAATCTTAAAGACTTTTGGGCTGTTGCCACCCCTCCAGTTTTAGAGAGTCAGCTGTGTGTTTGTGGAGGACATCAGCTGGTGTCCTGAAGAGCTCAGTCTATCTAGTTCCTTGTGAACTAGAATCCTTGCTTTGATTGCTCAAAGAAAGAAGCCTTTGTGCTTTTAATTGGTTCTACTGCAAAGCCAAGTCCACAGTTTGCTTTTGCAAGGACCGATAGGAGGAAAGAGCATAGTTGAGAGATGAGCTCATCAATCTGTTGCTTTTTCAAAGGAAGTTTGCTGTCCTCATCTTGAATATAGTTCTTTTATGAGTACCCCACTCAATTCTCCCAACCCTATCCAAGTTACCCCAAAAATAAAAACACCAAAAGAACACCCCTAGTTTTGTCATTGATTCAAAAGTGACAGCGAATGTGTCTCTGGCTGCAGGGCAATCTTTGGAATAAAAGAACCTGGGCAATTTCCAGAAGATTCAATGGGGGAAGCTCTACATATAAATCAGACCTCCCTTTATAACCCCAGTATAACCCAATGGTAATATGTTTAGTTAGCTTTAGGGAGGTTGAGCATTCAGATACCTTTGTGGCACTTTACCTATCTAGACTAACTTCCAGATCAGAAACAACAGACGTTGCAAATGTTTCAAAATGACACCACAGGAATGTAAATGTATTGCTGTACCACAAGGATTGCAGCCATTTGTATAAATACAACATACTTGTATATCTATAAAATGGCCAGCCACTTACTAGCATATACACATAAAATATATATATACACATGCGAAATGTATGCGTCATAAAACAGAAAGTTAATTGTGTTTCAGTCTTTTAAACATAACAGGTTTCATTATTTTTACACTTCCGACAATGGTGAAGTTGAATGATGAGCTAATCAATTAGGCCTTTTTGTGAGTAATTAACCTGATCTCTTGTGGAAAAATCTTTTTCACATTTCACGGTGTGTTAGACTTACAGCTTTGCACATGATTTAGTGAATTGTTATAGAGAGGGAATGGAATTACCTTCCTAAGCGGCCAGAAAGGGATATAGTTAATGAAATTTCAAAAATCTCATATTAAAGGGGTTTACCAATTTCAAAAAGAAGCAGAAAAAATGTACAAAGCTTGGCAGGGGCCTCTACATTATGCCACTGATTATCTCTATGTGGCATCTCAGAAAACAGCTCTGAAGATGTTGCTGTATTTGGTCCTGATTACCGCTGTTTGTAGCAACATAGTGGCAAGTACTATTTTGCCAAAAAAGCAACTTTTGGGCCTTTGACGACATGCTTTTGTTAAGGTGGGTTTTGCAGGGAAATGCAAAACCTACTTGAAGCAGGTAAAAGGTAGGTTAGAAGGAGGTTGACTGCAGGTCAAATACTCCTGTCAATAAATTCTGAATTATCTCAGAAGCATCTCTAATGTCAAATTGATGCCATTGACATAAGCCCAAAGCCCGCCTACACAGGCCCTAAAGTGTTGCACATTTTAGGGCTCGTTCACCTCATCTGCAGAGACCTGCGTTTTTCTGTACAAGAAATCCGCAGGTCTCTGCAAGACACACATGAAACAACGGTTTCCTACGTGTCTCGTTCACGCCAAATGCAGGTGGGATGTCCGGTGCAGAGCTGTGCGGGATTATGCAGCATGTCTTCAGATTTACTCACACCTGGAACACGTAAAATGGACAGCACAGCTCTGCATTCACCCCGTGTGACAGGTAGTAGGAGGGAAAGCAGAGTGGTGCTCTGTGTCTGTACTGCCCACCTACCTTCCCTCCTGTCAGATGTCAGCTGGAATCATGCTGCGGCTGCTGCTCGCATCTGTGATGGTGGAAGGGGGGATGTTGCTGATACTGATGGTGGTGACAGATGAAATGACACTGACGGTAACAGATGAAAGGACACTGACGGTGTGGAAAGATGAGAGGTCACTAATTAAGGAGGACAGATAAGAGGGCACTAATGGTGGGGGACACTGATGATGGGGGACAGATGAGCGGTTACTAATGGTGGAAGACAGATGAGGGGTACACTGATGGTGAGGGACAGATGAGGGGAACCTAATGGTGGGGTACAGATAAGGGGGATCCCTGATGAGGATTCTTTGATGAGGGGAAGATCCTGATGAGGAGTCTCTGATGTGGATATCACTAACGAGGGGGTAAGGACACAGGATGTGATATCAGTCTGTGCATAAACAAAATAAGTGCATGAAAACTAATGTCAATGTGCATAGAAACTGACTGAAATGCGCATGAAAACTGATGTAAACTCGCGTCTCTGCAAGGGAAATCTGTGCGGTTTTAACCATCAGTTTTACGCACGTATGGCATGAATGATCCTTAATAGTGAACCTGTAGTTTTGCAATAAAAGGCAACATAACAACTATTCTTAATAACATATATTTTATTTAAAACAAACCTTTTCATATCATTTAAAGTGGTTGTAAACCTCAGACATGAAATATGAACAAAGTATATCCCTCTATTGTATGTACTTGCTTTGTGCCTCTGCTATTATCATGAGTCACTTTTTCCTGACACTAAGAGAAAAAAGGTGACATTCTACGATTGACAGCTTCAGCTCTGTAACTGTGTGCTGAGCTCTGCAGTGTGTAACTTCAGCCTTTGTTCTCTGAAACCTCACACAATCTTTATACATTCTGAACTTTGAACGGTTGTAGAGAAGAGAATATGGCAGATAAACAGGTACAAATTATGCAGGAGGATTTGCTTCATCTTTTTGTATCACCGGAGGCCAGTCACTTCACTCAATATATGTAAGGGCTTACAACCACTTTAACCAAAATACTTCTTAGCAACCACCTCTACATTTCAAATCGTTAAGTGCCATACATGAACAGTGTGACAGTAAACATTTTTGATTTAACAAATGTTTGCAATCCATTGTACTGCTTAACTCTGTCCAGTTGACTTAGGTCATCAGCTTTTCCACAAATACTATCAACATCCATTGTCTGCAGACAGCTAATAAGTGAGCTAGCCCACAATGGGAAAAATATGGAGCAAGGAGTTCAAGGAATGATGCAGACCCTTTACATAGGGTTGACATCTGTATATAATAACATTCTTGCAACTACCTTGAAAATAATAGAGGAAACCAGCAGATATACTAATTCTAAACTATGCAACCGTACACACTTCTATGGAGCAGTGACAACGAGATTAATAAATAATACAAGTTTATCGCTTACCACTTAACTTTGGACTTGGTGTTCCCATAACCGGTTTGGTTTTATTTTCAAATGGTTTAGAACCAGCTGCAAATAAACATGTGATTAATGGTTAAATATGTTATTAACATTTTAGGTTGTAACATTATTATTATTATTATTTGAGAAGGGGTGATTTAAGTAAAGCCTCGTACACACGGTGCGACAGTCGTACGAAAATGGTGGTACAATAGATTGTTGTACGATCATCCGACTGTTAGTACGCGCGATTAGAACAGCCGACGTGCGACGGTCATACAACAGCAGTTGGAACTGAACTTCCTCTTTATACGCTCATAGCACGTCACTACGTTAGGCTTGGTCGTATGATCGCTTAGTATGCAAAACACAACAGCCAACTTATGATTTTAGACGTCCGGAGGTCCAGGACCATTTTAGCACTGCTCTGTGTTGGGACAAGCCAAATAATTATTCAAAATGTGTCAAGTGGATATAAAATGAACCCCTTCCACACCACACGCAGTATATTTACTGCCGCAGTGTGGACGTGTCCCGCGAATCACTGTAAATAAACGGGGATTTGCAGAGTAGCAGCTAGGGGGCGCGTGCCCGACGTACTCTGGAGGAGTGTGCCCGCGGCTCGGGTGGACTCGATTTCCATCGGTGAGCCGCGATGAGCTTCCACAGCAAAAGAACCGCCGATGTAAACCGCCAATGTAAACACAGCGGTTCCCCGCTCTGTCAGTGGGGACATATGAGATCTACTGATCCCTGTGACTGGGATCAGTTAGATCTCTTATGTCCATAACAGTCCAGCCCCCTCACAGTTAGAACACATGCAGGGAACACAGTTAAGCTGCCATTGCTAGTAAAAAAAAAAAAATAAATAAAAACCACAGAAATTAATTCTCATCATTCGTAAGCGTGGCAACTTTTGCGCAAACCAATCAATAAACGCAGATTGTGATTTTCTTTTACCAAAAATATGAAGAAGAATATAAATCGGCCAAAACCGATAAAAAAAAAAATTCTTTTGGATTTGTATTTTAGCAAAAATTAAGAAAAACAGGTGTTTTTTTTTTGCAAAATTGTCGCTCTTTTTTTGTTTATAGCGGTGTTCAGAAATGACACAGAGGTGATCAAATACCACCAAAAGAAAGCTCTATTTGTGGGGAAAAAAAGGACACACATTTTGTTTGGGTACAACGTCACACGACCGCATAATTGTCAGTTAAATGGATGCAAAAAGTGCTCTGGTCCTAACGTGGGAAATCCTTCCGGGGGTGAAGTGGTTAAAGTCTACTATTATTCTGGAAGCTAATAGACAAAGCAGAATAGGCCTTCTTTGAAGCAAATCTGTTGGAGCAAGGATCTCACAACTACCAGTACTTTAAAGATAAAGGTCACATGTACCTATTAATGTTTTAACGTGCTCAAAAAAATGCTCTTGAAGTGCCTTCATTGTTATCAGGCAAAGATAGCGCATGGCTATCCAAATTCTGAGTGCTCATTTACAAATTATACCCTATTTGGTTGCCCTCATACATACAGGCAATAATTCATAGTTTTATGATGAATTTTCATTTATTGCAATTTGTAAACAAATACACATTTAAGTTCTCTATTTTTTTTTTCCTAATCATGTTTGTACTAGTCTGCTACAAATGTATAATAATCATAATTGAAACAGTGAGATTAACCACTTCAGTCCCGGAAGGATTTACCCCCTTCCTGAACAGGCCATTTTTTGCGTTACACCATTGCGTCGCTTTAACTGACAATTGCGCAGTCGTGCGACACTGTACCCAAACAAAATTGTTGTCCTTTTTTCCCTCACATACAGCTTTCTTTTGGTAGTATATGATCACCTCTGCGGTTTTTATGTTTTGCGCTATAAACAAAAAAAGAGCGACAATTTTGAAAAAAAAACTTTTTTTACTTTCTGCTATAATACATATCCAAAAAAATATATATAAAAAATCTAATTTATTCATCAGTTTAGGCCAATATATACATTCTTCTACATATTTTTTTGAAAAAAAAATCACAATAGGCGTATATTGATTGGTTTGCGCAAAAGTTATCACGTCTTCAAACTATGGGATAGATTTAGGGACTTTTATTTTTTTTTAATTGTTTTTACTGGTAATGACGGCAATCTGCATTTTTTAGCAGGACTGTGGCAATTCTGACCCTAAATTGAGACTAGTGACATTGTTTTATTACATTGATCAGTGCTATAAAAATGCACTGATCAATGTATAAATGACACTGGCAGGGTAGGGGTTGACACTTGGGGGTGATCAAGGGGTTAACTGTGTTCCCTGGGTGTATTCTAACTGTAGGGGGGATGAGCTGCCTGGAACACCACAGATATCGCTGTTTCCGATCACTGGGGATTGATTTAACCGACAATTGCGTGGTCGTGTGGCATTGCACCCAAATAAAATTGATGTCCTTTTTTCCCACAAATAGAGCTTTCTTTTGGTGGTATTTGATCACCTCTGTGTTTTTTATTTTTTGTGCTATAAACAAAAAAATGCTGACAATTTTGAAAAAAAAAACAATATTTTTTAACTTTTTGCTATAATACATATCCAAAAGAAACATTTCTTCCTCAGTTTAGGCCGATATGTATTCTGCTACATATTATTGCTAAAAAATCGCAATAAATGTATTTTGATAGGGGTTAGATAAAAACATTTTTATTATTTTTTTTATATTAGTAATGGCGGTGATCAGTGATTTTTAGCGGACTGCGACATTGCGGCAGACAGATGGGACACTTTTGACACTTTTTTGGGACGAGTGACATTATTACAGTGATCAGCGTTTATTGATTGGTTTGCACAAAAGTTGCCACTTTTACAAACCATGAGAATTAATTTCTGACGTTTTTACAATTTTTTTTTTTTACTGGTAATGACGGCGATCTGTAAATTTTTATTGGGACTGCGATATTGGGGCCGTCATGTCAGACATTTTTGACACTTTTTTGGGACCAATGACATTTATACAGTGAGTGAGAAAGTTAAATATCCACTGATTACTGTGTAAATGTCATTGGCAGTGAAGGGGTTAACCTGCAGGGGGAGTTCTAGGGGTTAACTGTGTTCCCTAGGTGTGTTCTAACTGTGAGGGGGCTGGGCTGTTAGGGGCATCAGAGATCTAACTGATGCCAGTGACAGGGATCAGTAGATCTCTTACATGCCGCCTTACAGAGCGGGGGAACCGCCGTGTTTACATCGTCAGTTCCCCATTTTTCTTTTCTGCCAGGTCATCGCGGATCGCTGGCGGAGATCGAGTCCACCCGAGCCGCAGCCAGAGTGCGGCGGGCACAAGAGCACACCGCCAGTAGCGCGCTCACTCCCACTAGCCACGCACGAGCGAGCCGCCATTTATAATCGGCGATTTGCGGAACAGAGCCACTCTGCAGTAGTAAATATATGCAACGTGGTCAGGAACCAGTTGGGTGGTTAAGCATAAATTGTTTGTTCTGTTTCTGTACAAGAACAATTTTGGAGCTTGCCCATTTGGAAATTTTTGATCAGAAGGTCAGAAACGACTGTAGAAAGTTGTGTACACACTATAGGAAAATTGTACGAAAGTTCTCGCCCGATTTTCTTATAATATGTATGAGCCTTAAGATGTTTTTGCTTTCTATTCAGCTCACAAGAAGTGACACGGACGCTACATTTCTGGCATGATCAACAAGTATTTTCTGACTTGTTGAAAGGGATCTTACAGTGATAAATTAAAACAAAGGCAATCCCCTCACCAAAGGACTGGTGAGCTGCAATATATTATCTCTTTGTTTTTGGGTTTAGATACATTTCAAAACGACAAGGAAATATAGAGGCCCACAAAGACTTACACTGAAGTGATTGATTTTATAAAAACATTTAAAAATTAAAAAAAGCAAGGACAGGAAGCAGAGACCACACAGTCTGAAGTCACTGAGCTAAAGCGCGGTTCTTTATTATAATAACAATTGAAACTTAAATATGATTACGGAAAAAAAGGCGCCTTAAATTCATTATGTACTGAGCTGCAAAGTTAGATAAGGAGGCAACGCTTTTATATTCCGATTTTATGTGTGTTTATAATAATTATGCTTAATGTAATATGTATAAAAAAAGATCTGAATATCAAATATAATAAAATAACATGATTACAAAGAGCGTTATTTCTCTCTAAAGGAAAAATGTAGATTTTTCTTGCAGTTCTTTTTTTTCTGCCAAGCAGGAATAATTCAAATTTCCGGAGACAAGTAATATTACATTACCTGTGCAAACGGGAACTTTTCCGCTCCATGTGTTATCTGGCTGGCATATTCTGTGCTCCGTGCCTCCTGAGAGAAGATATCCTGGCTGGCAAGTGTAAATTAATGTATAACCCAGTGACGGAAGATCTATTCCAACCACATTTGAATGTAATGGAGACTCTGGCTGCTTGCAGCTGTGGGCTGTAAGACAAAAAAATAGCAACTGATAGAGCATGAAAACTCATTACTATCATTTATATATGACGCGCCAATAGGGCTGTACCGCCTGGAAAATAATTATTTTATTGACATACAACATGTTATTCAACTACAAGATGATACATTATATTATTATGGGTAGATGTCTTTTTTATTAGAAGTGTATTTCCATCCTGTGTACTGTAAGTTTTCAAAACTACATTTTGCATAAACATACATTTGAAGTGGTTGTAAACCTCAGACATGAAATATGAACAAAGCATATCCCTCTATAGTGTATACTTGTCTCACTTAAGAGCGCTAAGTGTCATTTCTGTCTGCTGCTTCATTATTCTGCTATCAGCATGAATCGCTTCTGACGAGTTTTCCTGACACCAAGAGAAAAAAGGTGACGGGGAGGGATCTCCAGCACAAAGCCTGTGATTGACAGCCTCAACTCTGCTCTCATGCGCTGTGTGAAGGGGTGTTTCTCTTCCCTCCAATCAGCTTTCAGATCTCTCCTCTCTGAGCTCTGCAGAGTATCCCCCCCCCTGTTTTCTGAAAGCTCAGACAAGCTTACAAATTCTGGACTTTGAATGGATGTAGAGATAAGAAGTCTTCAGATAAACAGGTATAACTTACTGTATGTATGAGGGTTTGTGTCATCTCTTTGTATCACCTGAGGCCAGTCACTTTACTGGGTATATGTAACGGTTTACAACCACTTTAATACATATCTCCCCAATTATTATTTTTTTATTATTTTTCTTTGGAGGGGGAGAATTGTTCTTTTATAAAAGCATGATATCACAGGTGCATTTTTAAAGGTCATGGAATGGCGAACAAATTAATTATGAATAGTGTAGTGTTTAAAAGTAAATCTTAGTATTTCCTGTAATATAGGAACACTATGTGATAAATAGTTTGTGGACGTTAGACCATCACACCTATATGAGTTTGTTGGATATTCCATTCCAAAACCAAGGGAACTGAAGTAAAACTATGACTTCCTATTAAATATATATGCACTGCAGCATTTAATTACAAGTGCATCTGCAATCACCAAGTTCTTTTAGTCCCCCTGCAGTCCTACGTCCCCCAAATACACGTTGATCCTGCCAGTGAAGCTCACCTAATTCAGCTTCTTCTAATTTGGAGTCAAGAATGCTGCACTACTGCTGGATTCAGGGAAGAGTTGTTACTCTTATGTAGTCTTTGCATGCTTGCACTACATTGGGATGAGCAAATGTTGCAAGGAGGTGGCTATATTGTCACTGCTGATTCACAAGCCTGTAGCTTTCAAATCAACACCTGGCCACACTTAGTCCTGTCCACTGCTTTCTGGATTGACAGCGCTGCCTAGGTTGCCCCACTGTTGGCTGCAGTATCTGCGGGAGGGGGGCATGTAAAACACAAATGAAAGAAGATTTGTCTCAGTTGGTGACGATAAAGGAAATGTTTTGTTTATTTTATGAAGATTGTGAATCACATAGTAACTTGGCATGGGACATATCTGAACTGTAATATAGGAGCTCTTTGTTGTACTTTAATATGGAGCTCTTCTTTATAGCTATAGCAACCTCCACTCTTCTGGGAAGGTAACCACAAGGTTTTGGAGTGTGTGTCTGGGTATATGTCTCCATCTACCCAAAATAGCATTTGTTAGATCAGTTGCTATTGTTAGATGAGGAGATCTGAATTGTAGTTGGTGTTTCCGTTCATCAGAAAGGTATTTAGTATGGTTAAGGTCCAGTTCCTACATCCCAAACACATCAAACCATGCTTTTATAGATCTGACATTGTGCACAGGGACGCTGTTATGCTAAAACACATGAGGATCTTTTCCAAACTGTTACAAAAAAATAGAAACGGAAGTGCCACACCATTAAGAGGTCCAGATACAACTTTATTCCAATAAAAATCAGGAGGACAATCCAAAGAGTAGCCAGGGTGTTTTAAGGGGTCCAAAGATGCCTCCTTCACCAGGCTTTGATTAAACACAATGTGAACTGTGGCTGCTGGCAAGGCTTGTGCTTGTAATCACTCTGGAAGAAATACTATTAAAAGTCCAGTTCACTTGCTGAGCACTCAAGCTCAGACGAAGAGAGGGCCTTTGGACCCTCCAAAACACATGTATACTTTTTCCCTGACTTTTATTGAAATAAAGTTTTATCTAGACCTCTTAGCAGTTGCGTGGTGCATCAATTTCCGTTTTTGTTGCATTACTCTACAAGCCCGTGGAGATCCTTTGGGGTGTAGAAGCTGCCTGCCCGAGAACCAGATTATTTACATCAACATCAATACTTTAAGACAGCAATACCAGGAAGACAACCATATGGGTTCGGTGCCATTTTTCTACTTTTCCAAACTGTTGACAGGGTTGGAAGCTCAATTGACTAAATGTCCTTGTATGTTGTAGCTTTAGCAGTACACTTCACTGGAAATATCTGAACTCAATGACACAATAACGTGGAGGCGTATCCACATTTGGCCATAGAGTGTTTAATTTGAGGATCATTTATATTGCTTAGAAATTATATTAAATTTAATGTAGACATTAACCTAAACTATCATGGATGATAGAAATGATGGTTACAAACTGTAAGTGATTATTAGATGATGACAGGTAGGGATTGTAAATTAATCATCAATGCTTGTCCACTCTAGAGAAAAACGTTTAATTCGGGCAATCTCTTGTCTACAAATGGGCATGGTTTTGAATAGTGTCAATGAGGTTTACCATACTTAAAGTTGTAAATCAAAAACAGTTTTTACCTTAATGCCTTCCATGCATTGAGGTAAAAAAATGTTTCAGTATGCGTATTGTCCTCTAAACCCCAGTATACTTACCTGAGCCCAATCTCGATCCAGCACTGCACCAATTTCCAGAAGCTCTCTCCTCTTCTCTCCATTCTCACAGGCTTTACTGAGAACAGCAGGAGCCATTGGTAAGTACAACATTACTTTACAAATGTTTTCAAATATAAGCTCGCCTTTTATGAAAAATAATAAATGCACATCTATTTGCAGGTAAAAAAAAAGTGAATTTTAATTTATATATTTTTCACTAGAGCCTATAAAGCATTGCACCTGTGATCAGCAGATTGAGGGTGCAATGCCAGGCTCCTGCAGACTCTCAGTACACTGTTTTCCCATACCTCCCATACGGGCAGGCAGTTACTGAATTGCTTGAAGGTTCAATGAACTATGAGAGCACTCACCAGCAGTGGGCAGTGGTACTTGTAGTTCATTAATTCACAGAACCCTGTGAATGAATAAATGACATTGATGTGTAGGTGGAGCCCTGTACTTACACGCTGTTTTAAGTTGTGACAGCAGGTGCAGGGAGAAGATCCTCCGCCCGCTGTCACAGAGAGAGGGAATAGGAGGGGGAGGAGGCAGGAGCTGTTCCACCCTAAATACAGGTGGAACATGTAACATGTTCCAAAGGTAAACTTATCCTTTAATTTATGTTAGCAAACCAGGGTCAGAGTTTTGAGAATGTACAAACATAAAAGGCTTATGTGTATGTAAAGAGGAAGTACATATGTGACCATACAACGCTATTACAAATGTTATGAAACTTACGAATGCACTCAGTGGACATGCCGCTCCAGGTGAGATCGGGAAGACAAGTACGGCTGGTGGATCCATGCAGTAGATAGCCTTTCTTGCAAGAGAACTGAACAACTCTTCCCATCTTATTGATAATGAAAAACAAGAGCACATATATAAAGAGATTTTAGATTGATTTAATATTTTTGTACTATGTTCTGTACTACAACATTTGATAAACATATATATCAATGTAGTCAGGTGAATAAAAAAAAATTACATATAAATATTTTACATATAGCACCTACAGTCTTTTTACAATATGTACCTCTTCCCGTTCGGTAGATACTGTGCTAAAAATAGGCCTGATTGACTCAAATATTGAACCTCTCTGCTAGAAAAGAAAGCAACCTTTTAATTACTGTATTAAGACAGAATGCCAGAAAGTATAAGGGTAGTTCTGGGCTTTCTCAGAATGTCCAGCATGGTTTTTTCGCAATATTATAAATGCATTGTGCTATAAAAATGTATTTGTAAAGTAATAAAAATAATAATCACACTTGTAATCATTAAAACATAATTATAGATTATTTTTAAAGCGTATCTAACCCAGGCTTTTTTTAACTTTACCCGTGATCCTGCCACCCAGATTGCAAGCAATTAAGCTGCCAGTTAGAAAATGACTTGCTAAGCTATTGCTAGACCTGCCAGGCTTCACAAGTTTGCTGCACAATTGCAGCAAGTCTGCATTGCATGACTCCAGCTCAACTTTCTTTGCAAATATTCTGCAAGTCTGCTGCAATTCCGTTATGTTGTGCAATAGTCATCCCACCAGAGGAGGCACTGTGACTTGCAGAGCTCTTGCTGTAGACTCACCACTGCAACTTTGCTCTTGTTAGAGACTTTTCACACACATTTGCTACAAACTGAAAACATGTCAACTACAACTTGTGCTTTAAAGTGGTTGTAAACTCTGTTACACCACTTGTACCTACAGAAAAGCCTATAGTAAGGCATACCTGTGGCTACTGTGAACATCTCCTAAACTTGCATGGTTTAGGAGATATTCAGAGTGCATGTAGCCAATGACATCATCAGTGCATGTGCTCTAAAGGTCCGGCTTACATTGCCGGACCTTCAGAGCTCGTGCCAGAAACTATGGGAGTGATGTCATTGTGCCCTTGACTACTCATGTAGCCAGAAGCCGAGAACCTGGAAGTAAGACCGGGTGAAGATGTCAGCCATCTCAGCGCTGACATTGCAGCGCCGGAGGGATTCCCTCTAAAGTAAAGCTATCATAATGTGCTAGTATGTGATGCATACTAGCACATTATGACATCGCCTTGCAGGATTTTTTTTTACCACCTCTTTAAGTGCTCTCCAAGTATACAGCTTGCCAGTGAAAATGTGCATCAAGTTAACAAGACATACAATTCAACATTGCCACATATTTGTGGCAAGTTACCCTTGCTATCTGGGCAGTAACACACATTATATCCTAGGGTGACAATGCTCACACACTGTACTGTATCTCTGGAGGAGCATTATTGTCACGCTACTATAGAACTACAAAATGCCTCTCCCTCTCTTCATCTTCATAACATGTTCGGAGGTGCTCTGTGTTCTGCCTACTGTGGTTAAGTAGGCAGGGTTAAAGGGGTTTTAAAGTCAGAAGGTTTTTTTTTTATCATAATGTATGCATTAAGATAAAAAGCTTCTGTGTGCAGTAACACCCCTCGGCCCCCCTAATACTTACCAGACCCCCATCTCTGTCCAGCGATGTCCACGAGTATCTCGGCCGTTCGAGACTCTCCCTCTTGATTGGCTGAGACACAGCAGCGGCACCATTGGCTCCTGCCAATTAAAGTCAGCTAGCCATTCAGGAGAGAGGGAGGGTGGGAACTGGCCATGGCCCTGTGTCTGAATAAACACAGGGAGCTGTGACTTGGGTCGGGTGCCTCCATAGCAAGCTTCTTGCTGTGGGGGCACTGAACAGGAGGGAGGGGCCAGCATTACAGAAGAGTGATCCGAGAAGAGGATCTGGGCTGCTCTGTGCAAATCCACTTCACAGAGCAGATAATATAACATGTTTGTTATTTTTATAGCAAAAAAACAAAACTTTATGATCACTTTAATAATATTGCTTGAGCTTTCAGTACAGCAGAGACTTGCAGCATTTATAAAGACATAAGACATGGGGACGTTCATATATTAGAGGGATGTACTAAGTGGTTTTAATTGTTTTTTAAATATAGTATTATATTACAAACATTAGTAATTGCTTTGCTCACATTCAAAATTTTAATGGAATAGAGCCATGCATAGTAAACGTTCCCAAGTAACCAAAATTAATCCTACTGACTGATTTGAACTAATGAAAGGTGAAATCTCACTGTGCTCTATGGGTTTCACTTCATTGCTCTAGTCTCAGTTTTATAATAATTGTAAAAAGAGAAATAAAAGATCAAACCAAGGAATAGAATATAGAAAGATTGTTTAAAGAAATATTAAAGTGACCCTGTCACCAACTTAAAAAAAATGCAGTCAAAAGCACAGAAAGTATTTACTGCAAAAAAGCTTACATGCAGCATTTTTTTCTTTCCATAAATATTTTTTCTTGACTTGCAATGTTATTTTGTTATAAAATTGACATTCCAAAAGTGTCAATATTCTATCACAGCCCTTGCATGTCCATAGCCCTCTTCTCTTTTGACAGTGTCTGATTACTGTCTCTGCTGACCCAGTTCCTTTGCCCCTGACCTCACCTCCTTATATAAACTTTTATGTAGCAGCTGGGGATGGGTAAAAGGGAATAATATTACTTGATTGACAGTCTACTGGGGTTGCTCAAATCCAAGACGGCGGCACCCAGCAGCGGGCTCAAGGCTTTTTGATATCTACACAATAGAGGCTTTTACAGGTAAATGGCATGCCTACAATACAGTAAAAATTCACATATAATCTTAGGGGGGATTGTTGTTGAAATGAATGTTCTGGTGACAGGGTCTCTTTAATATAAATGTTATACCTATAGAAAAAAGCAACATGTACCTGATAGCCATATGTGTTATTTTGGAATCCATGACGAGGCGTGCCTGGGTTGTCACAAGATGTCCATGTGGGCTCTTAGAAACAGAAAGCCATAGACATGTAAGATAAACCGCCATAACAAATCTTTCTTTTTTTTATTTTTTATTGAAGATCCATAATCTAAAGTAAAAGTCATAGAGTATTTTTATCTAGCATCGGGAAACAGAGAGTCATCTTCTATCCTGAGGTTAAAAAGAACAATTTGCTCAAGTTCGTCTTCTGTACATCTTAGACACCGAAAGCCCTCTTAGATTTTTGTTCCCTCTAGTCGCTTCTTAACTCTTTTATGTTATGTAGCTCTTGATTTCATCACATGCTGGAAGAGAAGCCCCTGGAATATATATCATTTTATCTAACGTACCCCCAGAAGACTCTCTATATTACCTAGTATGTTTGAAAATATTTCTAAGAGACCCTCTAATGAAATATACCTACAAAGCCGGCTTCAAATAAAATATATTATTTGCAAAAATATTAAACTTTCACTCTGAATTTCATTTTGCAGAAGAAGTACTGAACTTGTCATATGTACTCCAAAGGGTACACATCTATACTAATAAATATATTTTTCACCTTCTTCCTATTTAGTTAACTAGCCACAGTGGGCTTGCCAAAAAGTGAGCACATAGGGAGCTTTTTCCACATGTTGGTCTACAAGCCTAGCTGCTTTAATCTCTTTAGCTTCGGTCCCATTCTGACACTTCTCAGATATATGTAAAAAATCAGCAAATTTGTTAGAAAATTACTTGAAAACACCAAACATTATATATTAGGCCCTAGAGAATAAAATGGTTGGTTTTGCAATTTTTTTATGGTACGTGGTGTATGTGCAGCAGTTTTTCAAACACATTTTTTGGTGGTAGTTGGTGGTGGATGGTAGAGCCTTGAAGGCGGTGGAAGGACAAGACCCCCTTCTGCCACCCGTAAAAGCGCAACACCTAATTAGCCCCTAGGATCACTTTTACAACAAACAGCATCGCCGGCTGAAATAAATAAAGCATTCCAGGTTGATGCCTGAAGCTGCAGGCATCATCCCGGTATAACCACTTCAACCCCCGTGGCGTATCGATAGTGATTAACATATACAATATTCTGTATAGGCTCAATTTGCAAAATATAATAAGGGTAAGAATCGTTATTTTCAGTTGTGTGACTTTAGATTCCAAACCTCCTAATGTGGGTTCCAGAAAGAAAAAAAAAGGTCACTTTTTAAAAATAAGGATCATTATCCTGATATATAAAGCTTCATGCACACTGGTATGGAAATGTATCGAACGTGGCACAGAAAGAATCTGGAGCACCTACTTATGGCAACCCATCAACTGCTATCTTCAGCTTGGTCAGTTAAGCTTTGAAAATAAAAGATAGGAACTGATTGGTTGCCATGCATATCTGCTCCAGAGGTTGACTGTTACAGTTCTGATAAATGCCTCAGTGCACAAGGCTCCAGAGTTTAGTTGTGGGTGGAGAGCACAAGTGCTCCTTCTAGCTCCGCTGTTAGCAGCCTGACAAACACTATGAGATGCTACAGCTGCTGCAACTGGATGGGGCTGAATGGTGCACCTAGGACCACTTATGCTTAGGGCAGTGTTCTCCCAGGGATGAATGCTTGGAACGCAAACAGTCTACATTCCAGGCATTCGTTCCTGGGCGCATACTGCCCTAAACATTAATACATCTAGGTGTGCTGTCAAGCTGCAGCAGCTGTCAGACTCTCATTGAGTTTGCCAGGCTGCCAACAAGTTGTATGGTGCACTTTTGCCCTTTGTCCACAGGTAAGTACCAGAGCCTCATGCGCGAGGCTAAACTTACTGTGTGAATAGCGTCTATTATGGTATACTATCTTGCACAAACATGCATTTTGGTCTCAACATGCTATTTCATTTCCCAATATACATTTCCTGTTTTCTCTAAGAACTGCAACAACATATTGGTGACAGAGGCTCTGATTGGATGTTCAAGTAGGGGGCAGCCAATCAGAGCCCTCCTTTCACACAGATCCTGGCTGCCCATTGAATCGGCTAGCTTACAGAAGAGAAATTGAAGCAACATCCACTGGAGTCTACTCAATGACAGAGGTAAGTAGTATGTGGTCCTTTTTGTAATGATGCCCTCAAGGAGACCAGTGGACCTAAAGTATTTATCACACTTCAGGACAATTTTAAGTTATCATGACACACACATTTTCCCAATAATACATACTGTATAATAGTGATAATCACGAGATATGGCATGCTTCTTTTTTTTTTTTTTTTTGCGTATGCTTCATTTTTTTTTTTGCCAGAACATGAGACCTTACTACAGTTGGTTAAAACGTGTCATTGCAGAGTTGATTTACTAAAATTGGAGAGTGCAAAATGTGGTGCAGCTGTGCATGGTAGCCAATCAGCTTCTAACTTCAGCTTGTTCAATTAGGCTCCATGCACACTAGCTGATAAACTACCATTTTTGGGCATTTGGGCGTTTTTTTTAACAGCCCATAAACACCCCTCTATGTTATCCTATGTGTCCATGCACACATGGATGTTTAATGTCGTTTATCAGCAGTGTTGTTTATGGGCTGTTATCTGAACGCCCTAAAATTGTGTTCAAGAGTCGTTTTTCTGACCACAAAAAACGATGGAAGCTTAAAAACGCTCATAAACACTGATAAACGCTCAAAAACTTTGCTCACTAGCCAGGGCCGGGTTAACATAGGGGCTATTGAAGCTGCAGCTCCAGGCCCCTTCCTTAAGATAGGCCCAGCCCAATGGTGTGATGGTGTGAATGAGTCACTAATACAGCCCAGCCCTGCTCTGTATACAGTGTACACATGATTGATATGTAAATTGCGAAAGCATATTTAATTTATTTTAACACAAAATTGTTTGCATTTTCATTTCATTAATTTCCATAAAAAGGCCCACCAAAATCCTCAGCAGCAGGCCCATGATGCTCTTACTCCGGCCTCAACTGACGCTCAAAAACGTTCAAAAACACTAAAGAATGCTAGTGCATTAATGCTGATAAAAGCTGAAAGACTCACTACAAAGCTACTGACGTTTTTAGATCATTTTTTAACGTCCAGTGTGCATGGAGCCTTATGCTTTGACAAAAAAGGTGGAAGCTGGTTTCTGGTTTCTATGCAAAGCTGCACCAGATTGTGTACTCTCCAATTTTAGTAAATCAACCCCCTGTGTGCCTTGTGAATGCTGGGCATACTTTACCTATACAGCGTGGGGGAGAACCACTCCAAGTTCCATCCGCTTGGCATATCCTAGTGCCAGAACCAACCAAGATGAAAGGTGGACTGCATGCAAAAGACACTTCTGATTGATAAATGAAGCTTTTGCCCTCTCGTTTGCCGTTTGATGGTATCCCAGGATCACCACAAAATTTTGCTGCAGGAGGTAAAAAAAAGTGACTGTTAAATGCTGCTAAATGTTATTTTTGTTCATACAATACCTGCTCAGTCTTAGTACAGAAACAGAAATGTCACTGGAAATGCTAAGATATGTTCACACCTCTGCTTTGTGGGTGTGATGTGCATGGGTTTTACATGCATTACCACTCATCCCCATGAAACCTGCATTATGTTGGGAACAAAAACAAAGATACAGCAAGCAGGATTTTAATACAATGCACCTAAAAGACACAGGTGGGAATACAGTCTAAAAGCATCCTACTATTTTTTTTAGTTTTTCATTCCCTAATTTATCTGGTACAACCCTGGGTTCCTCAGGCTCAATGAGTATTTCTGCTTTTTTAAATAAATTCCCAATACCCCTTTAAAATGTAAAAATGTTAAAAATGTATATACATGCTTTGAATACATATTTTAGTTATTTAAAATTATAATGCATTGATTCAAAAATGTTTATACACAGTTAGGAGGTCCATTCATAATCAAACACATACTAATGAGTTTTTTAGATAAACAAACCTAAACAAGGTTAAATAAAATTACTAAACTTGGTAAAAATTTTCACTGTAAAGGGGAAAAGTATTATAATGTATTAAGAAACAAAACTTTTTTTTTTTTTTAGTTTTGGACAGTATGAGAAATGATTATAAAGACTGTCAAGATGTTTTGCTTTTTGTGCCCTGTAGAGGAGACTTCCCTTAACTTCATGTTCTGTATACAAAACAAGTGAGCGTATGTCTCCTCTTAAAGAGGAAGTAAACCCTGATGGGTTTTACTTCCTCTTTATTACCCTGCAATGTAAAAGCATAATGGGCTACTATGCATCGCATAGAAGCCCATTATGTGGCACTTATCTGCATTGGAAGCCCACGCTGTCCCACTATGTCCCGGTGTCCACGATGCAGGCCGCTTCCATCTTCTGCCCCTCTTCGGTCCGGGGTCATGAGCTCTGTGACTGGCCGAAGGCATGTGATGCCATGCGCATGGGAGCCGCCAATCGTGGCACAATCTCATTGAAGGGACGGCACGGAGGCCGTTTCTTCACAGTGCATGTACCCAATGATGTGGGCACATCACAGTACACTGCTTATCTCCTAAACCGAGCAGGTTTATGAGATATGCAGGGAACCTACAGGTAAGCCTTATTATAGGCTTACCTCTAGGTTAAAGTGTTTGTCAAAGGTTGACAACCACGTTAAACAGTTATCACCGAAACAAGTGTCCCCAATGGAAGATTTCTTCTGTATTGCCGACAAAGGTTTTAAAGTGGTTGCCTACCCAATTTTTGTACTTTTAACTACAGGTAAGCCTATAATAAGGCTTACCTGTAGGTAAAATGAATATCCCCTAAACCTGTACGGTTTAGGAGATATTCCTTCTCTAAGATGTTGCGGTGTTACGGAACATGCGCCATGTATGTCCCAGTGCATGTGCCATGTATGTACCGGCAAAGGCCCGGCAATAGGGCCGGAACTTGCCGGAAAGACGGGTCCGGGGCATGCGCAGGAGTGACGTCTCGCGGCTCCAGCCAGTCACAGCGCCGGAGTCGCGTACCCGGAAGCAAGATCCAAGGGAAGATGTCCGCTCCCTCAGAGGGCAGCCGGTCGGATCTTCGTTTCAAGGTAAGTCTTTCATAATGAGCTAGTATGCATGCATACTAGCTCATTATGCTATTGTCTTGCAGGTTTTATTTATTTTATAATGGGTATGGGTAGACAACCGCTTTAAACCTTCCTTATTGAATTCAAATTAATTAAAACATGTGCCTTTAGATACACTTTAAAATGCCTCTAGTAAAACAAAATAAAACACATTAACTCAGTTATAGTCGCATGCTTCTTTATTGTTTTTTTTCAAATGTTTTCCTAATTCTACAGGTCTGTCCACCTTCTTCCTAGAAAACCTGTGCCAACCTTTAAAAAAATAATTAAGGGTGGTCAACTTTTTCTTCCTTGTTCTCTGTGACAGCCCTAAGGCAGACCCCCTCCTCACTTGTACTTATAGTAAACTTGTGGCTTTTGCTTAGTTCTACATGTCCATCCACCCCCTTCCTCGAAAATAATTTTTAATGCCACCATGTAAAAAAAAAAATCCTCATTGGTGGCCAGCTTCTTCTTCCTTGCTCTTTGTGTTGGCCCATTGACCTTCCATATGTTCTGTATGAGGTCTAGTGTAGTTTGTTATCAGTTAAACATTGCCATGGTCTGAGCAATGTGAAAAAAGCCTTCTTTTGGAGATCTTGTGAGATTGTGCAGTTTACACACAAGAACTTCCTAGAAGGTAGTGGCGGATTAATCTTTTTTAAAGTGTTTTTTTGTTTTCTATGTATAGATATTAAGTATCTCTGTATATGAGTAAAGTTTCATTGCTCTTACATGCAGACTGTGTTTGTGCCATCTATTATTGCATAGTGATTGTGTTTTACTGTTCTCTATAGGATTGGAACCCATAACAACTTGATAAAAAATAATGTTTAGTAAGGAACATACATTTCACTTTAATAATTATGGTACAAAAATGAGTGTGCGCTGTAAATTGCCTCCAGCATTGCTCCTGCTTCTTCTTGCTGGAGGCTGCCATTTTGCTGAAGACCAAAGCCCCTGAACAGCAGTAAATCATAAAGCAAAACAAAATCCATCAATTTAACGGTTTCAAAAAACAGTTGCATTCCTGGAATGCTAGGATTGCTAACTGTCATATTTGCATGTGTCCTCAACCAAACTGTCAAACCATCAAATGGCTGTTGTCATAAATAATCACAAGTGCAGCACCATGGCAGTTGCATGTCAAACAGAATCAGCTTCCTTGGCTGAAAAGGATAGGAAGGTTTAATTCCACTTTAAAGCTGTCAGCAAAGCAGCCTCTACAAACTCAGCAGTGCCTAAAAATGGAAAGCAGATGAGCATGTGCAGAGCAGGGTGAGACAGTGTATTACTGGATTTTAAACAGTATAGACACTTATTTTTAATGTTTTGAATAGCTATACCTGCAAAAGGGGCCAGCCTGAAGTGATCTAGCAGGACTTAATTTTCTGACTAAAGTTACACTTTAAAGTGGTTGTAAAGGCAGAAGGTTTTTTATCTTAATCGCATTGTATGCATTAAGATGAAAAACACCTTTTGTGTGCAGCAGCTCCCCTCAGTACCGCCTAATACTTACCTGAGGCCCCTCATGAGTGCTTTGGCCATCTGGTTCCTCCTGATTGGCTGAGACACAGCAGTGGTGCCATCGGCCTCCACTGCTGTGAATCAAAATCAGTTTGCAAATAAGGATAGCGAGGGGACGGGTCTGAACTGTGGCTCTGTGTCTGAATGGACACATGGAACTGCGGCTCAGCTCAGGTACCCTCATAGCAAGCTGCTTGCTTAGGGGGCACTCAACAAGAGGGAGGGGCCAGGAGCGCTAAAGAGGGACCCGAGAAGAGGAGGATTGGGGCTGCTCTGTGCAAATCCACAGCAACAGAGCTGGTAAGTATAGCCTGTTTGTTATTTTTAAAGAAAAAAAAAGCAAGACTTTACATTTACTTTAAGCTGGCCATAGATGGGTAGAATTTTGTAAAGAATTCCTAGGAAAATAATGTTCTAAGTTCATTCATTTTTCAAATCATTAATAGGTGAAAATGTCTACCACAATGATGAGAAAATTCAAAGGAATGGATTGGATAGACAATGTTTCTTCAACAAACACATTTTTAAAGCCCAACACACAATGCAAGTTTTTTCAGGCAACCCAGTGGGCTGAACATAAAAAAATCTAACGGATCGATGACACACGCGATGTTGTATTCTGACAGGGGGATTCCCCCCCTCACCACCATTAGAATACACTGATCAGATACTGGTTTTCCAGCATGCCCCTTCAAAAAACATGGCTGTTAGACCATCTTCTGTTGGACAGACTGCTGTGCATACTTACCAAAAGTCGGCCGATACCTGCTAAACTGTATGACTTTCACACAGTGTGTACCCAGCTTAACAGTGCATGTGGTTTTTGTTCATTAAAGGGATACTAAAGTCTCATTTTTTTTTAGTTAAAAGTAACAAATATGTTATACTTATCTGCTCTGTGTAATGGTTTTGCACAGAGCAGCCCAGATCCTCCTCTAGGGTTCTTCTTCACCTCTCTTGGCCCCTCCCTCCTGCTGAATGCCCCCACATAAGCAGTTTGCCATAGGGGCACCTGAGCTGAGCCACAGCTCCCTGTGTCCAATTAGGCCTGACCCGCCCCTTTATCTCCTCATTGGCTGGCTAACTTTGATTGACAGCAGCGTGAGCCAATGGTGCTGAGCTGCTGTCTCAGCCAATAAGGAGGGGAGTCCAGGGCAGCCGAGACACTCGTGCAACATCGCTGGATCTAGATGGGCTCAAGTAAGCATTAGGGGTTGCTGGGGAGGCTGCTGTACACAGAAGGTTTTTTATCTTAAGGCATAGGCCTTAAGATAAAAAACCTGACTTTACAACTCCTTTAACCACTTGACCACTGGGCACTTAAACCCCCTTCCTAACCAGACCAATTTTTAGCTTTCAGCGCTCTCACATTTTGAATGATAACTACTCAGTCATGCAACACTGTACCCATACAAATTTTTTTGTCCTTTTTTTCACACAAATAGAGCTTTCTTTTGGTGGTATTTAATCACTGCTGGGCTTTCTATTTTTTGCACTATAAATGAAACAAGGCCACAAATTTCGTAAAAAAATGTGATTTTCTTAATCTCTGTTATAAAATTTTGCAAATTAGTAATTTTTCTTCATAAATTCTTGCCAAAATTTATACTGCTACATATCTTTGGTAAAAATAACCCAAATCGGTGTATATTATTTGGCCTTTGTGTAAGTTATAGAGTCTACAAGCCATGGTGGCAATCATTGAAAATTGATCACACCTGATCCCACCTGATATACTGACGGCCTATCTCATTTCTTGAGACCCTAACAAGCCGTGAAAGTACAAATACCCCCCAAATGACCCATTTTTGGAAAGTAGACATTCCAAGGTATTTAGTAAGTTAGTTTTTTGATGTTGTATTTTTTTCCTACAATTCTTTGCAAATTTAAGATTTTTTTTCCCACAAAATGGCCATGTTAACAGGTTATTTCTCTCAAATGAGTATGGTGATACCACATGTGTGAGACTTTTATACAGCCTGGCCACATAGCCTGGCCCAACTTTGAAGTAGCACCTAAATTACACATCTCATTTCTCAACCACCTATTACATTTTTGAAGGCCCTGGAGCACCAGGACAATGGAAACACCCACAAAATGACCCCATTTTGGAAAGCTAACACCCCAACGTATACTCTATGAGGCGTAATCAGTCATTTGAATGGTTCATTTTTTTCCAGAAGTTTTTGGAAAATGTGGAAAAAAAATAGAAACGCATTTTGTTTACACAAAGTTGTCCATTTATAAGATATTTCCAACACATAGCATGTACATAGCAAAAATGACACCCCAAAATACATTCTGCTACTCGTCCTGAGTATGGCGATACCACATGTGTGAGACTTTTATACAGCCTGGCCACATACAGAGGGCCAACATTGAAGTAGCACTGTCAGGCGTTTTAGGAGCATAAATTACACATCTCATTTCTCAACCACCTATTACACTTTTGAAGGCCCTGGAGCACCAGGACAATGGAAACACCCACAAAATGACCCCATTTTGGAAAGTTAACACCCCAACGTATAATCTATGAGGCATAGTCAGTCATTTGAATGGTTCATTTTTTTTTTCAGAAGTTTTTGGAAAATGTGGAAAAAAAATGGAAACGCATTTTTTTACACAAAGTTGTCCATTTATAGGATATTTCCAATGCATAGCATGTACATAGCAAAAATAACACCCCAAAATGTATTCTGCTACTCCTCCTGAGTATGGCAATACCACATGTGTGAGACTTTTATACAACCAGGCCACATACAGAGGCCCAACATTGAAGTAGCCCCGTCAGGCGTTCTAGGAGCATTAATTACGCATCTCATTTCTCAACCACCTATTACACATTTGAAGGCCCCTGGAGCACCAGGTCAATAGAAACACCCACAAAATTACCCCATTTTGGAACCTAAACACTCCAACGTATAATCTATGAGGCCTAATGAGTCTTTTGAACATGTCATTTTTTTCCACAAGTACTTCTAAAATGTGGAAAGAAAATGAAAACGCATTTTTTTTACACAAAGTTGTCCATTTATAAGATATTTCTAACACATAGTATGTACTTAGCAAAAATGACACCCCAAAATACATTCTGCTACTCCTCCTGAGTATGGCGATACCACATGTGTGAGACTTTTACACAGCCTGGCCACATACAGATGTCCAACATCAAAGGAGCACCATCAGGTGTTCTAGGAACAAAATTATGCATTTAATTTCCTGACAACCTATTACATTTTTGAAGGCTCTTCATATTTCTAACACATAGCATATACATACCAAGAATTACACCCCAAAATACCTTCTGCTGAGCAAAGGGTAAACAAAAGATTACCTGTGGTTTTAGTAGTGCAGTTATCCACAGGAGGAGAGCCCTGATCCAGGCAGGCAGGGACATGGTCAGTGAATTGTCCAGGCAGCAGGCAGGAATATTGTCCATAGTCAGTACAGGCAGGAATACTGTTCATATACAGTCCAGAGTCAGTGCAGGTAGAGATATTGCCAGCAGTGCCAAAATATTGGTCCTGATAGTAGGCTGGAACATGGCCCTTAGTACAGGTGGCAGGCCAGGAAAGAATGGGGATAGGGGTAGAGGCTTCTCCCACCCAAATCGCTTTGAAGCCTCAGAGTCTCCAGACCCTAATCTGGGAATGAGAAAACCAAATTAGTTTTCTTCATCCAGAAAAATTATTCTGGAGCCCCTCACATACAGTATGTGAGACCCCTGTGTTTATGAATCCCACTACTCCAGTATCAGGGTAAAAGATCAGTCCAAGAGGCAGGCAAAAAAATGTGGTCAATAAACAGTCCAGGGTCAGTTCCAAAGCAGGCAGAGGTATGTTTAGCATTAAGCAGAAGCATTGTCATATAACAGACCAGGGTCAGTTCCGGAGTAGGCAGAGGTATATTTAGCGTTAGGCAGAAGCGCTGTCGTATAACAGGCCAGGGTCAGTTCCAGAGCAGGCAGAGGTATATTTAGCGTTAGGCAGAAGCATTGTCGTATAACAGGCCAGGGTCAGTTCTGGAGTAGGCAGAGGAATATTTAGTGTTAGGCAGAAGCATTGTCCTATAACAGGCCAGGGTCAGTTCCGGAGAAGGCAGCGGTATGTACATTGCAGTGGCATAAGGGGTGTGGAGAAAATTGACAGGAAATGAGAATTATCATACTTCACTAATAATGTACACAAGTATGGTAACTGCGGAAACATTCGCCTATACAGAGGCCTGGTTGGGAAGGACATTGTGGACAATAATATACGGTGTCTTTTCTAGCTCCTCTTCTGGAGCACACCCGGCATTTCTTCTGCCATTTTCGGACTGTTTCATGGGGGGGTAGTCTCTAAAGGAAATTGCCGTTCACTGAGTCTGCTCACTGCATCAGAGCGAATGCTTTCTGGTGGGCCTTCAGGCAGATACGGGGCTCTGGGTAGATTTACGGTAAATAACATAACTGTTGTACATGGCCAAACTGAAAAAATAAATGGAGACTTTTTTATACCAATAGCAGCTTTTTCTGGTGGGAAGATAGGGTTGAATCATTTGATCATTAAAATCTACTCCCCCCATGTACAAATTGTAGTCACGGATACATGCTGGTTGCTGGATTGGGCCATTTCTTTGTTGGATTTCCACGTAGGTGTTGTTATGGATAGATGTGAGCATGTGGACATTTAGTTTATCCCTCCACCTGACAGCCAATATCTCATGATTTCGCAAAGACGCCGTCTCCCCTTTTCGTAATCTTTCAGTAACAAGCCTTTGCGAGAAGCCCTTCCTATTAGCTCTCACTGTTCCACATGCTGGAGTGCTCCTTAGGTGAAGATTGCGGAAGAGGAGCAAGCTTGTATAAAAATTATCCACATAAAGGTGGTAATCCTTTCCAAGAAGTGGATATATAAGCTCCCATACAACTTTTCCGCTGGCTCCCATGTACTCTGGGCATTCAGGGGGATGCAGTTGAGTGTCCTTCCCTTCGTACACCAGGAAGATGTAGATGTACCCCGTGGCTCGGTCACACAGCTTGTATAGTTTAACCCCATATCAGGACCTTTTGCTGGGGATAAACTGCCTGAAGCCAAGCCTGCCTGTGAAATGAACAAGTGATTCATCCACAGAGATGTTTTGGTCGGGGGTAAATAATTGGGAGAATTTCTCAGAGAAAAAATTTAAGAGTGGCCGAATTTTAAATAATTTATCAAATGATGGGTCATTACGGGGAGGGCACTGGGAGTTATCATTGTAGTGAAGGAACCACATAACCATCAGGTATCTTGATCTTGGCATAATAGATGAATGGATGGGCATGTGGTGGATTGGGTGGGTAGACCAATAAAAATATAATTCCTTTTTTTTGTTATTCCCATGTTTAAAGTTAGGCCTAAATTTTTTTTAAATTCTTCTACTGTCAATTCTCACCACTCGTATGGACGGGTGTAGCTTGAACGGGGGTTGCTTGTTATATACTGTTGTGCATAGAGGTTGCACTGGGCCACGATGGAAGATAATAGGTCTTGGGTAGTGTTGAGCGAACCCGGACTGGAACGTTCGGGTCCGTACCGAACTTTTGGGTGTCCGTGGCACGGACCCGGACCCGGACATTTCAAAAATCGTTCGGGTTCGGTCTAATAGAAGGTAGCACCGGGTCACGTTGGAGATACGTGTTGTCATATATTGTTCGTTGGGGGCAAGTTCGATGTGGGCAGGTATGCTCACCACTCTTAACTGTCATCTTCTTAAATTTTTTTTAAATCCGGATTGAAATTTGTACCCTTATTGTTTTTTTTCCTTAATATAAAAATAACCAGATGGGTGGGTTAGGTGGTGTACGGGTAGGTAAGTAGATAATACGGTTCTAGTTCTATGGACTACCAATACACCAAGGAAGTGATGTTACTATTGAGGGTCACGGGAGGGGCATTACT
>BLSH010100106.1:580621-594503 GCA_018402905.1 Glandirana rugosa | reverse complement strand
TGCCCCCCCCCCCCCCCCACAAACACATATGGATGTGCTTTATTTTAGGAAGAGGGTATCTAGTTTTCACCAACCCCCCACTGCAGGTCCATTCACAGTGCATAATGTGACTCTCAAGGAGTTACAGCCGGCTTCCCACAGTAAACATGTCAGCACTGGGGATCCAATCGGCAAAGAACCGTCCTGGGTGGGGATAGTGCTGAACTATCCTTGGACAGGTAAGTGTCTTTTTTATTGAAATTCAGCAACTACAGTATTTGTATATATATATATATATATATATATATATATATATATATATATATGTCCTCTAGTGGGCCCTTGGCATTTACCATAGAACATCAGAATTGGCAGGTCCGCCACTGGCTCCCTGTGCTTTTCACAAATGAGAGTAGGTTCACCCTGAGCACATGTGGCAGACGTGAAAGGGTCTAGAGAAGCCCAGGAGAACATTATGCTGCCTGTAAGATTGTTCAGCATGACTGGTTTGATGGTGGGTCAGTGATGGTCTGGGGACACATATCCATGGAGGAACGCACAGACTTCTACAGGCTAGACAATGGCACCCTGACTGCTATTAGTTATTGGGGCGAAATCCTTGCACCCATTGTCAGATATTACCCTGGTGCAGTGGGTCCTGGGTTCCTCCTGGTGCACGACAATGCCTGGCCTCATGCGGTGAGAGTATGCAGCCAGTTCCTGGAGGATGGAGGATATGATACTATTGAATGGCCCCCATGCTTGCCTGACCTAAACCCAATAGAACACCTCTGGGACATTATGTTTCGGTCCATCCGACGCCACCAGGTTGCACCTCAGTCTGTTCAGGAGCTCAGTGATGCCCTGGTCCAGATCTGGGAGGAAATACCCCAGGACCCCATCCATTGTCTCATTAGGAGCATGTCCCGACGTTGTCAGGCATGGGGGCCATACAAACTACTGAGCTCCATTTTGAGTTGCTGCAATGAAATTTCAGCAAAATGGACTAGCCTGTTGCATCATTTTTTCACTTTGATTTTCAGGATGTCTTAGAATTCAGCCCTCTGTAGGTTGATAATTTTAATTTCCATCAAACAATGTGGCATCCTTTCATTCCTAACACATCACCCACTGCATATCAGTATAGATATCTAGTATGATATTTTTTCCCCATTGAGATCTGATGTGTTTTCAAAGTGTTCCTTCAATTTTTTTGAGCAGTGTATATTTACCTAGAGAAATGGTGATGTGTTCAATACTCATTTTACCTACTGTATATATACTGTGTGTGTGTGTGTATATATATACAGTATATACACACACACACAAGGATTTTTTTTTTTTTTTTTTTTTTTTTGAGTTCAAAAAGATTTTTATTCATAACTTAAGCATACAGAATGACATATAGTCAAATACCAAGCAGGAGATACATAAAACCTGGTGTGAAACAAAGCAGGAAGATTGTCCAGTTGGGACCGAATGGGCTAAATTGTTTTGATGACAATTGGACAACACTTATAGGATTTGCAGGACAGAGACATAATACACAAATTTATCAAAATAAAATCTTGCATTGCATCTTGACTCCAGATACAAAATAAAATATATATATATAAATATATATAAAAGCATAACTACTGTATCTCGAACTGCCCTGTCCCTTATGACTGAAACCCCTTCAGGATGACACCTAGGTCCAGGCCTCCCACTTCCGGCACCCTCATGGGAACACACTGTGCCAGGGAAAGAAGGCCTAGCCTCCGGGTCATCACCAAAGCGAGAGTAGTCTCCTGCTCATAGGCCAGTTTTTTTCTAGCAAAGAAAGTATACAACGACATAAGTGTGAACCTTAAACATCTCAGGTTACATATATCTGGTAAAAACCTATCAAGACACCTTATGAGAGATGTATCTCTGGTACAAGGATTTTTTTTATTACATTGTTGCTTATAAATCACATGCATGACATTTGTAAAAAAAAAGAAAAACGGGCAGGGTGTGGCAGCTCCTGGCTCCCACAGCCCTATAGCTTATGTAATGTATATCCCTGCTATACCACAATAACACACACAACCCCATCATCACTCACATATAATCACATTATCTTTATTAACATACAAATAGTGTTTGCTCAGCTATTCATAAATGGAATGCACATATATATTTTTATTATTTACAAATCTGCTGTATTGTATGAAAGCTATTTAATACAGACACAATATCTTTGTACTCTCTAAAAAGTGATTTACTTTTGTATGCCTTCTTGAAACGTATGCTTTAATTTTTTTCTATGCAAATTATAAAAACAGATTAAACATAAAAAAGTGGCTGCCTTAATGTAATGCACGTCAACTTGTGCTGGTGAACGCACAATGCAGATATGAAGCTGGCCTTGCAATAAAACATTTTGTAAGATATGCTTTAGTGATTATTTATTGAGTAATTATTTACTAGAAGTAAAGTGGCGTAAATTTCTTTTAACAAGCAGCAGTAAACCCAGAGGATGCCACAAGTATCCCTTGGAGTACACGTACCACTGCCCAGTACGCAGCATGTTTTGGAAAAGTCTCTGCCCATTTGAGAATAGAACTGATAGAATAATCATGCTGAGACTAATATATTTTAGACAGATTTTAATTAGACAGTGAAGACTAGATCGGTCATTTGGCTTTTGTCTGTTGTCAAAATCTACTTGTATTTAATAGTATCATGTGGAGACCATCCTAAAAATGTGACTAAAAAAGACTGCATATTGTACTTATTTAATTCAATCTGGTTTCACGCCTTTTGTGCTGCAGTGGGAAACATGTTAAAATGTATATTAGAAAATGTAACTGCCACAGAATTAGTTTATTATCAAAAAGCTTAGAGAAAAAAAATTCTGCCAGTGTTTCCAAAAGTATGAGTAGGCTACTTAAAGGTAGTACTTTGCGAGATTCAGGATTTATGTTAAAGTGGAGTTCTGGTCGAAATATGATTTTTAAGATAAAAATACCCCTAGAATACTCATGCCTCGTGCAATGTAACAAAGGTACGCTGTAAACTATGCCCAGTTTTCTATTTGTGCAGCATAATTTTCTTACTTTGTGAAGTTCCTGCACAGATCGGCCATCTCCAGTGTGGGCAGCTGAAGCCGCAGTGTCCTTCTTCCTGGATTCCGTGCATGCTGGCTACCCAACATCCACCTGCCGATCTCGCGCATGTGCAGTGCGGTGCAAACTTGGTCAGCGTGACATGGCATGGCTCCACTAACATTTAACATTAACTTCTATGGAAGATCTTGGTCAGCTTGACCAAGATGTTCCTTAGATGCCAACATTAAATGTTATTGGAGCCATGCCATGTCAAGCTGCCCAAGATTTTCCATAGGCGCCAATGCTAAATGTTATGGGAGTAGTGTCATGTTAAACTGACCAAGATCTCCTAGGAGCCAATGCAAAACCAGAAATGATGTATGGCACCGCATCCCCTAAAGGAGCAAGTGAAACTAGATACAGGCATAAATCAGGTAAGTGAACAGAAAAAAAAATATTAAATTGTCAATTCATTTTAAGGAAGCACATTAGTGCTGCATGGTGAGGAGTGAAAAATGTGGGTGGAACTCTGCTTTAAGAAAAACCTGGTGGAAGGATCTGCTCACACTAGTAACCACTAGAAATAAGCTGAGAAATTCTAACAACCTGGATTTCACAGTGAAATTACTAATTTCAAACACCTTTATGGTAGGATCACCAAGTATTATTTGAATAAAAAATTCAAATTTTGAAGTGTAATAAAGTTCTGAAAGCTGAGCCCTTAAAAAGGCAACAGAAGGCAAAAGACTAGTACTTAGGCACACTCACATACTGGGGATAAGCTCGGTTCAGGGATACGTCCAAATGCCAGACTTTTAAACCCATTTAGCAGGAACCAAACATCATGTTTATTCTCACACTACTAAACATGACAGCTTTTGTCTTTTGGTTGTTAATGAAAGAGCAGGTATCCCCATGATGTCATGGACAAAATATGGACATGACCATCATATACATCACCTTGGAGACCTCATCCCATTTTTTATACTGAGCTTTCCTACACATGAGCCGTCATTTGTGGATGAGCAGCCATTGAAATTGAATGTGCAGGTGGTTGATGGTATTTTCAGAGGGTAGGTGGGTGTTGTTCATCATGATTTGTGTGAATCTGCATCATTGAATGATATGATTGATGGTGGATGTACATCATGGGACATTTCTTCTGTGTTATTTTTTCAATAAATCAAAATTTGTCAAAAACTGTTTAAGTGCTTACTTATTTACTGTTTATTTTTTGTGTATAAGTAGGATTGCTTTACCTTTTCACATAATCACTTATAGAGTGGAATTGGGTCCCCCTTATTGTTAAATAGAGCTTACAGATTCAAATAAGCCTGTCACCTGCAGACCCCCACAACCAATGGGTCAGGATTGTGGGCCCTTGTCCTCATCAAAATTAGGAAAATGTGTCCTTTGCTAAGGGGGGGGGGGGCTCCAGAAAGCCCCCCCCATGTTGAGCATACGTGGCCTGGTATAGTTCAGGAGGGGAAGCACATCCCCCACCCTTTCCCAGCTTGCCAGGCTGAATGCTCAGAAAAGAGTCTGGTATGAATTTTTGGGGGATTCTACGCTTTTTATTGACTTTTCACCGGGTACCCCCTTAAAACGCATAGCAGCCTTAAAGAGTTTGGTATTTAATTTATGGTGGACTCTATGCCATTGAGTGTGGGGTCCTGCTTGACACCCATACCAGGCCCTCATCAAGGTTAAGGGTCTGGTATGTATTTTTAGTGGTAATACCATGTCATGTTTTTTGCATGTTGTCTACTATTTACATCTATACCAAACTGTTATCCTAGAACAGGTATATGCAATTAGCGGACCACCAGATGTTGCAGAACTACAAGTCCCATGAGGCATAGCAAGACTGGCAGGCACAAGCATGACACCCAGAGGCAGAGGCATGATGGGACTTGTAGTTTTGAAACAGCTGGAGGTCCACTAATTGCTTATCTCTGTCCTAGAAGAAGAGACTCCACAACCGCATTTTTTACAAACAGAAGTTAGCATCTGTAGATGTCAGCATGGGTTTTTTTTTTCTTTACAGATATGCCACTCCACAGGCAGGGAATTCCTCAGGCATGTTATTTAAAGTAGAACTATAGGCAACACTTTTTTTCCATTTTGGATATTGCAAGGGAGGATTATGACCCCTGTAAGATTTTTTTTTTACCACCTGTGTCCCATTGCAGAAATTTACTTCACTTCCTGTCTCATAACCAAACAGGAATTGAGAGGAAATCCGTGCAAATTAAGGGAATTCCTCCTCTACTTTTCTGAGGACAACCCAACATTTGGGGTTTTCTTTCACTTTCACTTTCAATGATAATGGTAAACAGGACAAAAAGAGAGGATGGATGGGTCTCCTAAACGGAAGCACAGACAGCCAATAATAAACTGACAAGTGTGCTAATCCCTCTCCCCTCTATTCGAAACTAAAACAAGTTTTGTCTTTAGTTATACTTTAGGCTAGGTTCACACTAGTCTGACACAACAACGGTACAAATTTGATCCTACTTTGCTCTGTGATTTGTGCCCTACAACAGTCTTGCATCGGACCTACTTCGGTCCAACTTCTGTGAACGGGGATCTGACTTTGATCCCGACAATACCAGGCAGCTTGTGCTCTGGGGATCTTGAAGTGGAAGGCCCCCACCCCATGCTGATGAGGACAAGGGCCTCTTCCGAACAACCCTGGCTGGTGGTTGTTGGGGTCTGAGGGATGGGGGCGTATCAGAATCTGGAACCCCCCTTTAACAAGGGGACCTCCAGATCCCGGCCCCCCACCCTATGTGAATGAGTATGTGCTACATCATACCCCTACCCATTCACCTAAAACGAAAATGTCAAAAATAAGCACACTACACAGGTTTTAAAGTATTTTATTAAAGCAGATCCGGGTTCTTCTCCCTCTCCAGCTCTTCTCCCTCCTCCAGCATCTTCTTTCTCCTGCTCTTCTCTCTTCTTCTTCTCTCTGTGCCGTCTTCTGCTCTTTCGCCGGGGCTTCTCGGCTGTCTTCTCCCTCTTTTCTTCTTCCGTTGTTGACTCAATGCAATCTACTGCACTAATGCTGCTTCCACTATTGGCATGGTGCAGGGCCACCCGCCCGCTGACGTCACCCGGGGGCCATGCCCCCTTATGACAGCACTGCTCCACCACTGCTTTGTCAGTGAGTGGCTCCACCCCATGCAATATAAGTCAACGCACAGTGAGGAAACAGCATTAGTGCGGGAGATCGCGTCGAGTGAACATCGGAGGAAGAACAGAGGAAGAAGACAGCGGAGAATATCTGGCAAAAGAGCAGAAGACAGCACAGAGAGAAGAATGGGCAAAAGAGCAGAAGAAAAAAGAACCCTCAGAAGAAAGAAGGCCCAGCAAAAGAGCAGAAGAAGGAAGACTCCGTGGGGGGTTCCCCTTAAAATCCAAACCAGACCGAAGGGCCTGGTATGCTCTTGGAGGGGTAACCCATGCCATTTTTTTTTTAAATTTGGTGTAGAGTTTCCGCTCAAGATCCTCAGAGCACAAGTCGCATTCTAAAGTCGGATCAGTTAAAACAATGATCCAACTTTGTTCCGACTTTAATGATATTCAATGGGCTGAAGTAGGATCAAAGTTGGACAAAAGTAGTACAGGAACCTTTTTCAAAGTCGGTCCGACTTGTGTCGGACCGATTAAGACGGCTCTCATAGGGAAGCATTAATTTGATGATGTAATGCGAATTGTGCTCCTAATGTCGGCCCATTTCTCAGACTTATGTGAACCCAGCCTTAAAGCATTTTTAATGTTTTACATTTATTATTAAAATTTCCGCTCTCTACCAAATGGAATATTTATTTATTTATTTGTTTATTTTTGCTTTGGTACACATGCCGCAGGGCAGTGCACAGCCCCCCCATGTCAATGTTAGCTTAGAAAATATACAGAACTGATTTTTCAAAATTCAGCTCCCATTGGCTTAAATAGGGACTTCAGATTCAGCAACCAAACTTTAATGTTAAATACACAAACTGTTGTTATGTTCTCTGAGCCTGCCTCAAACTGAACCCAGGTATGTTCTGCACTCTGCAGACCAAGAAGTGCACTTCTATTTTCTGTAGGTATTCAAGATAAAAGGTGCAATTCAAGTTACTGCTTAGGCAAAATGATTATTTCTAAATGTTCACTCAACATAGCAATTCTTTGAAACATTGAATATCCTTTTGAAAGTAACATCCGCATATTAAAGCTTATATGAGATTTTAGATATTGGGTTTACATCTACTTCAGACTATATTATGCTGCAGTAATGAATGGACCACAAAGTGCTTTACTGTGCAATGTGGCTCACTGTGTGGCCACAGCCCATTCATTTTAAATAGCTGCTAACACACAGGATTGTGTATTGTGTGTTGTGGTACAATGTAGCACAGATGCTTTGTGTATGTGCATTTAGATGTTATTCAAAATAAATAGCAATGCACATGAACAACACTTTGCAGTACGCTGCTGTAAAGTATGTGAAATGGCACCGGTTATGTATGAATGACTCTTAGTCATTACCATAAGTATACCATAAGTATATTTTGCAACAAAACTACCAGAAAGCATCAACTTTCCATTTGGGTAACCTGGAGGGTGCAATATGTCCTGAAACTCAAGATATCTATATTTACTGTACGCAAAGCAGACAAAATGACCATAATAAGACCCTGCAGAAATATTGATACTCATTTCCCATATAAATATATTTTTGCAAATTTGCTATTCATTCTCAGTTAACTTTATAGATAAACAATTCAACAAGCAAAACTCATAATTTATTATTATTAATTTAATATATCTATTGGCATTAAATACAATATACCTACCATTAATACCACCCTAAAAGATCACCTTAATGGATAAATGAATAACTAATAGTTGTATAAAAACATGCTGAAATTTGAACTTATAGCCAAAAAGGAAAATGTGTAGAAACCTAACATTAGCCCATACATATGCTTTCCTCTTGATGAACAGAGCTTAATTAAGCCTAAATGCCCAGGCCAATTTCAGTATGTGCCCATTAACCTGGCTATAGCTCTATGACTAATTTCCTTGTTTTTAAGGATATGTAAGGCTTTTATCATGTACTTTGTTGTATTGAATACCCTGATTCTGTTTGTTATTATCATAAGCAGATGATGTTTAAAATGCATTTCAGTTTGTTTTACACATACATTTTTTATCCTCTCGAAATAGGACTTTTTTTACACACTGTAATCCATACTGACTGCTGTGTCTGGTGGGTTTGTTTGCAGACAGACTTTGTGATTATCATTATTGTGCTTATGGAGATGACATGATTGGGAACCATTCTGACTGGTATTGGACCAGTGCTTAAAACTAGGAGCATGCATGGGTGTCATACTTACCTGCTCTGTGCAATGGTTTTGCACAGATCAGCCCCAATCCTCCTCTTCTCAGGACCCTCATCGAGGCTCTTGCCTCCTCCCTGCCGACAGCCCACCATAGCAAGCTACTTGCTATGGAGGCACTCTTCATGCTCTGTCCGCTCCTAAGCTGTGCTCTGTGTGTCCATTGGTCACACAGAGCATGGCATGATGGGGCCAATGAGGAGGGAGAAAGCTGAAAAAGCTGTTGCTCCCTTGTACAGCTCTGGATCCAGATCGGGCTCAGGTAAGTATAAGGGCGGGATAGGAGAGAACAATACTGCAGAGCATGCATTAAGGTAAGCAACCTTCAGCCTTTTAGAACCACTTTAAGTGTAAATTTGGTAATTACACTCACCTCTTTGCTGACCTTTCTAAGTTATGGCTCTTTGAAAACTGCAGAATGTTCAACATTATTGCTAGCTCAATACTTCCAGACCCTGCTATTTTGTAATTGGAATTATTCACACAAAATTTAATTGGGCCCCCATTTGCAGTGGCTAGTTCCATTCATAAAATAGAAGGGGCAGGAAATACATAGCACACAGGCCTGAAATGTTGGGCTAAAATAAGTACCGAGCTCTTAACTGGAGAGCCATAAATTGGTAAAGTATATGACCTTTCTAGTTACATTTCCTGGAGTGGCCCTTCAACAAATTTTTTGTTGCTTTGGATTTATTTCATTTAACTGCAGGAGAAGAAAAACATTGGCAAAAAGAGAAACCCATACTTCTGTCTAGATCAGTGGTCTAGAAACTGTGGCCCTAGGGCCGGGTTTATTCCTCAGTAAGCCTTTTTCCAGCCCTTGGGATTCTATTCCTCCCACTGATAGGCACTATTACTTCCATTGACACCAATGATTGACACCATTCCTTCCCCTGACACCAACAGGGGGGCATAATTTCTCCAAATGACAACAACAATTGGGCTCTATTCGCCGGGCCTTTGCCGGAACATCACGGCGCATGCTCCGTGATGTCAGCAGCTGCATGAAGGGCGAATATCTCCTAAACCATACAGGTTTAGGAGATATTCATTTTACCTACAGGTAAGCCTTATTATAGGCTTACCTGTAGGTAAAAGTCAGTAAAAGGGGTATACAACCGCTTTAAGCAGTATAAAAAATTCTATCCCCAACATTTTCTTGTCACAAGCAGCCTAGACAACCCACTGCCCTCTTGCCCTCTATATGTATCTTGGGAAATTAATGTTATCAAGCTTCCTCCCCATCTATCTATCTATTTCATTTTTTGTTTTACAAACGTCTGCATTATTGTGCCCTTACCAATTTATTTTTTGGCTTTGGAACAATGTTATGACCAAATCGGTCTAAATTATTCTGGGTCTGGGTTTGGATCAGTTTTCACCACTGTACCAGAAGCTGTACTTAGTGAATTCTAAGACAGAAAAAAAAAGTTTTCTAATTTTAAGGGTAAAAAAGTGAGAGGAAGTCTCCCCAGTGACACAACAGTAAAAACAATGTTTTTGGTAAAGTTGGAAAGGATTAAAATGTCCTCTGGGCTTTACTAGCTATTTGCCTGTCTAATGGGGAAATGTGTCCTCACTTCTGATCTAGATAGAACATTAAGTGAGAAAGTATGTCCCAAATAGACACACAGAACACATAAAACATTTCACAGACGTTTCAAAGCAGTTGTAAAGGCTTAATTTTTTCCCTAAAATAATAAACATGGTAAACATACCTGTTCTGTGTAATGGAATTGCACAGAGTGACCTCAAACCTCCTCTTCTGGAGTCTCCTGTCGGCACTGTCTGCTCCTCCTCTTCTGCGTGTGCCCCCCCATAGTAAGCTTTGTGCTATGGGGGCACAGGTGCAGGAGTGCTCCCGAGCCTGGTTGTGTGCTTCCCAGTCCTGCCCTGCCATCCGTTCCCTCTTCACAGGTTTTGAATGAGAGTAGCAGGAGTCAATGGCTCCCGCTGTTGCCTCCAGGAGAGTGCAGCTTCAGACAGTCACAACACTGGATTGAGATAGGACTCAGGTAATATAGGGAAGATTGTGTGTGCTGGGGGGTATTATAACTACTAGGACATTTTTACCTTAAAGTGATTGTAAAGTCTTGTTTTTTTCCCTATAAAAATAACAAACATGTTATACTTACCTGCTCTGTTGCAGTGGATTTGCACAGAGCAGCCTGTATCTTCCTCTTCTCGGGTCCCACTTCTGTGATCCTGGCACATCCCTCCTGTTTAGTGCCCCCACAGTAAGCAGCTTGCTATGGGGTCACCCGAGCCGAGTCATAGCTCCCTGTGTCCATTCAACCACGGAGCCCTGACCCGGCCCACGCCCTCTCTCTCCTGATTGGCTAGCTGACTTTGATTGACAGTAGCAGCAGCCAATGGTCCCACTGCTGTGTCTCAGCCAATCAGGGGAGAGAATTTCGGATAGATGACACCCTCGTGGACATCGCTGGACAGAGAGTGGCCTTGGGTAAGTATTAGGGGGGCTGAGGGGGCTGATGCACACAAAATGCTTTTTATCTTAATGCATTAATATAAAAAAAAATTCTGCCTTTACAACCCCTTTAATGCAGGGAATGATTAAGAAAAAAATGTTGTGCCTTTAGAACCACTTTAATTGACACACACCCCAAAAGGTTGCTGTTTGCCCCTTGACTGCTACTCATTGACTCCTTAGTAATTGACTGAAGTGCACTTTTAAGGCAATGTACTGCTACAATGATGTCTTTTGCAGAAAAAAATGAAACCAAATATGAACATTAACATAACATTTTGAAAACAAGGGTTATAGAGGTTGAAGGCTCTTGGCAGGTTGTCATCATGCAATTGAACACTTGAAATATCTTTCTTTAGATAGACGTAATGCCAGATTTAATTACTTTCCCCTGTCAATGGCTGTAACTAGGAGACCAAGGACTACACGGCTAAACAGGTCCTTCACTCTGATAAACAAGGAAAAATGTAAATATTAACTGAAAAACAAACGTGATTTCTACATCTTTTGCTTAGTAATTATTAGGTTGAAATTAAAATTGAAAGCAAAGCTATCAGAACAGACCTCTGACATTGTAATTTTTGTAATGCCAGTAAAGTAGGTTGGGAATGCAGCATTATTTGACACGAAGGCATGTCCTTTTACACCTTTTTGAATAAAGTAAAACAATTTGGTGATATAATGTTATCTATAAACAAATGAGATTATGATGATAAGTCTCATAAGTCTGCTCCTTTTTGAAATTTTATACGAAGCCAACAGTGGGCTTTTTTTGTGTTCCTGCACCATAAAGTAGCAATGAGCTATCTCCTGGTATGTCTGTTCCCAATCTATTCATTGCTAAACTCTATATGTAAATAAGTTATGAGCTCTGTTAGACTCAAGTAAGGCAGGTCATATACAATTCGAAGCAGAAGCAGATATACAGTTTAGCAGAAATCGGCCGAGATTCGAACCGTGTGTGGGCAGGCTTAATGTACCAAGCTGATCATTCGATTCAACTTGGGTACAGCCAGCCTGCCGGATTCACTTGCGATTATCAATAGCTATAGCTGCCAGCAAAAATCACTGTCTTCTCCCGGCAGGGACAGCTTTCCCCGCCCCCTCCACAGGGAAAAGACAATGGCCCGGCAGGAGGGATTCTTGTATCAACACTTTCGGTGTTGATTGGAGAATCAAGCTAATTTCTTTCCTGCAACCCCTGGTTGCAGGAAAGAAATTCACTCCATGTATGGCCAGCCCTAGGCAGGCCATAGATGATGACATTTTCTTTCCTACAACCAGGAAACTGCAGAGCTATCATGTTCTCCCAGCGGGGTGGGGAGTGGGGAGCCATCCCTGTTGGGAGAACACAGTGATTATTGACAGAGGCTATAACCTCTGTTAATCATTGCATTTAAAAAATGGACATTCTGGTTATACAATCAGCCTGCCCATATATGGCTCCAGCCAAAACCACCCAAAATGTGAACCCTCTTTGGCCATCTTTAAGGATCACATATCACAGAGATTTTTTTTTTCAGCTGGCTAACTGATAAGTGGTCTGGGAAACATACTGTTATGTGTTGTTCTGTAAGCTGTCCTGTGCATGTGTACCTTACTTTAAAGCCTAAGTCTAGCTTTCCTATTACTTTAGATAGTCTGTTTGGGTCAAACTGGCACAGTGAACTATTTCCTTTGTGATGCCATGACTGTGTGCATTGTAACATACTGTAGTAGCATTAAGATACATATGGTATAAAGAGCTGTGTTTCAGCAGCAGTACAGGCGATTTTCCATCTGCTGCTGGAACAAAATGCTTCTCCGTCATTTAGAAGTTTTAAGAGGCTGGGACCACATCAGCTTGTATAGACCTTTTCAAAGATTTTAATTTTGTAACAGCCAACGCGTTTCGGAGGCTCAGCACTCCTCCTTCATCAGGGCTAAAAAACAGATAATGTTGGTACTTGGATTGGGATAATCTCCACCATTCAGAAGAAGCTTTGTACTTTTATAAAAGAAAGGCTTTTCTGATTGACTGAGGGGAAAATAGTGATTTCATCCACCAGCCTCTCCAACTTGGCTAATCAGAGGAAATTGTGTATTCATTGATAAAAGTACAAGGCTTTCCCAAAATGGCAGAGAAGTCATCAGTCCAACTTGATTTTATTCCAGCACCCGAGACTTTATGTAGGCGTTAGGATAAGGATAAGTCCGCCTTTTAACAAAAAATAATAAATTACTTTTTTTTGCAGGTAAGAAAATGTGCATTTATTATTTTTTGTTTCTGGAGCCTCTAAAGAATTGCACCAGTGATCTGCTGATCGCTGGTGCCATGCAAGTCTCCTGTAGACCTATCAGTGTATCTGTGTGCCCATACAAGTGCCTAATCCTTCTATACTCCTTACAAAATAAAAAACATTGTTTTCCGTTCACATATGCGTACGGTAAAAAAAAAACCTCAACTTTCCAGAATCATTTATACCTTTTAGACACTCCTGGATTTTTGTCATCCATTAAGTATACCTCTCTTACGAATAGCAGCCGAGTAGTATAAAAGAAATAAATACTTGGAACAAAATGCCAAATACTTTTTGGTGATTATATGTTTCTTTAGTATGAGCTTAACACTTACACTAATGTAACAAACTGAGTTATACCTTACCAGTCAATTGGTTTCGTAATGCGAAACACGATCCTTAGGAACGGTCGACCAGAAACTAGATAATAAGTCATGTTCGTCTAATACACTAAATGAAAGTTTCACTTTACCGCAGATTCTGCACTTCACTTATGGTTACCGGTAAATCGATAAGTGTATATTAGAAATACATTTATTTACATCGCTCATTTATTTATTTCAACCTTTGTTCAGGACGACGAAGTATACTTACGTCGTTGTAAAATACTACGTTTGCGTAAGGTCGGACTTTCTTTGTATATTAGTGGTTTTTCATAAACCGTAA
>BLSH010100106.1:525232-539992 GCA_018402905.1 Glandirana rugosa | reverse complement strand
CTGTTTCAAGATGCACAATTAGGAGGCACATGAAGGAAGATGGGCTGCATGGTCGAGTCGCCAGAAGAAAGCCATTACGATGCAAATGCCACAAAGTATCCCGCTTACAATACGCCAAACAGCACAGAGTCAAGCCTCAAACCTTCTGGCACAAAGTCATTTGTAGTGATGAGACCAAAATTGAGCTTTTTTGGCCACAACCATAAACCCTACATTTGGAGAGGAGTCAATAAGGCCAGTGAAACATGGCGGTGGATAGCTGATGTCTTGGGGATGTGTGAGCTACAAAGGCACAGGAAATTTGGTCAAAATTGATGGCAAGATGAATGCAGTATGTTATCAAAAAATATTGGAGGAACAACTGCATTCATCAGCTAGGAAGCTGTGCATGGGACGTACTTGGACATTCCAACATGACAATGATTCAAAACACAAGGCCAAGTCTACCTGTCATTGGCTACAGCAGAATAAAGTGTTCTGGAGTGGCCACCGGTGTTTCTTGACCTCAATATCATTGAGTCACTCTGGGGAGATCTCAAGCATGCAGTTCATGCAAGACAGCCCAAGAATTGGAGGCTTTTTGCCAAGAGGAATGGGCCATCTGAGAAGATAAAGAGCCTCATCCACAAATACCACAAAAGGCTTCAAGCTGTCATTGATGTTAAAGGGGGCAATACACGGCATTAAGAACTGGGGGTATGTAAACTTTTGATCAGGGTTATTTGGGTAATTTCTGTTGTCATTATGATTTAAAGAGAGTAAACACAGCTGACTGATAATAAATGGCCTCAGCCAAACACTAACGATGAGTGAAAGAAAGGTTTTTGTGTTATCATTCATATTCTCTAAAAATTGGCCAATAAATCAGAAATTCTGCCAGGGTATGTAAACTTATGAGCACAACTGTATATATATATATATATATATATATACATGAATAAAAACTTTATAATACTTTTAGGCTCAGTTCACACAGGAGCAACTTGTCAGGCGACTTAATTGTCTGACAAGTCACGCTCCATTCAGTGCAATGGAACCGTCCTAATCAGAGCGACTCAAGTCACTCCGACTTAGAAAAAGGCTCCTGCACTACTTGGGGGTGAATTCAGAGCAACTTGCATTGACTTCTATTAAAGAAGTTGCTTGCAAGCTGCGCTGTAGTCACGCTGTGCAGGGCAGCTTCAAAACCATCATACATTACCTTTAACCACCTCCAGAAGATTTACCCCCCCCTTCATGACCAGGCCATTTTTTTGCTATACCGCACTGCGTTACTTTAACTTTTTTTTTATAACCACTGGGTATTCTGTGTTATAAACAAAAAAAGACTGAACATTTTGAAAAAAAAAATATTTTTTTATTTTCTGCTTATCCAAAAAAAAAAAATCAAATGTATTGATAGATTTAAGCAAATATGTATTCTGCTACATATTTTTGGTAAAAAAAAAAAAATCCTACTAGGCGTATATTGATTGATTTGCGCAAAAATTATGGCATCTACAAACTATGAGATACAGTATATACTGGATTTTTTTTTCTTTTATACTAATAGTGGCGGCGATCAGTGACTTAAAAGTATGGCGGGCAATCTGTCAGTAACTGACACTTTTCAGACTTTGTATGAACCAGTGACACTAATACAGTGATCAGTGCTAAAAATATGCACGGTCACTGTACTAATGACACTGGCTGGGAAGGGGTTAAACATCTAGGGTGATAAAAGGGTTAAATGTGTGCCTAACCAGTGTTTATGTGTACTGTGAGGGGCTTTCACTAGGGCATGTGACAGTTTTTATTCCCTGCTTTGTAGATACTGATTTGTACATCCCCACTGACAGGACAGAGCTCCGTATTGTTTAGACAGAGCTCTGTTCTGTCTTCCTCCTCGCCAATCAGCAGGTGTCAGCAGTCACCCATTGGCCCGCACCTGCTGATCGGCTTGTGCTGTGACAATGTGATTCAGAGCAGCCGGCCTGCACTGTAGCAGTAAAGCTACAGTGCATGGTCAGCATGTGGTTAAAGTGTATTTTTAGTTCCTATTCATAGAGCATACCAATAAGAATTTGAAAAAAAAAATATTTTTTATCTTTTAGATGTTTCTCAGAAGAAGGAGTCATGTCTGAATTGTTTAACAATGTCAGAGTGAGTTTGTCCTAAAGACAGGCTGAGCATCCACTTATTAAAATACAGTGCAAGAAGCCCAGCAACTAAACCTTTAATTCATTTTAAGCCTAGGTTCACACTGACAGCGGGAATGAAATTGTGCATTCAGCAATTTCAGAGAGATCTGTGTAGGTTGCAGAAACTACTTTTGGGAATCGGTGTGGCGGCGCAAATGCGGCATCGCACCAATATGGATGGGGCCATTGCCGCCGATTTGACATGTCAAATCTCATGCCAAATCGCTCCAATGTGAACCTAGGCTAAATCAAGTTTACAACTAATAATTAAGAGTTAATTATGACAAATACAGCTGCCCAGACCCCTCATAAACAAAGAGAACTAGTAGGATTTTACAATGCTGGAATGGCCACAACAGTGCATCTAAAAACTTAAACTGCACTTTTTAAATATTTTTTAAGTTATGCTGTGTGAAGGAGAACATGTAGCAAATGTAAAGTGCTATCCCAATTTGGCTGCAAAGGTAAAAATACACTTTAAGGAAACTCAAACATTTTTGAATTTACATTCCCAAGCTTCTGACATGCTTTGACTGCCCTCTTATGTCTCCATAACCTTTTTTTTTTTGTAGGACGATAAAAGTAAAGCTCAGCTGCTATGCTTTTTGGCTGGTACCCTCTTAACATATTAATGTTTCTTCTTCTTCATCTTTGGAAATGGACAAAGCATTATTTAAAAAAAAAGTTTCTCAATAAATCTTTTGCATTGGTTCTAAAATGTTTTAAAGCATATCGAAAATGTATTATTCTGGTAGGTTAAGGGCAGTGGATTCTTTTATTCAGAAAGAGTTTAGAAATGCAAGAACGGGAATATATATATATATATATATATACATACATACACAGCTGTGCTCATAAGTTTACATACCCTGGCAGAATTTATAATTTCCTGGCCATTTTTCAGAGAATATGAATGGTAACACAAAAACATTTCTTTCACTCATGGTTAGTGTTTGGCTGAAGCCATTTACTATCAATCAACTGTGTTTACTCCTTTTAAATCATAATGACAACAGAAACTACTCAAATGACTCTGATCAAAAGTTTACATACCCCAGTTCTCAATACGGTGTATTGCTTCCTTTAACCTCCCTGGTCGTATGATTATGTCAGATATTTGCGTCTAAAAGCAGTACATTGTTTTGCATATAAATTTGGCATTTTATATTATAGGCCTGTAATTCTTAGGAATAAACTCACTTAAATCTGTCCAAACAAGCGTCTAGTAGACATCCCGGGTATGATAAAGTTTGAAACATGAAATCATAAATTATAATATAATAAATAACGAAAAATAATTATCAAAAATAATAACATAATAGTAATAAAATGTATTCAATAATGTAATCAAACCAAAAACACTGAAATTTGCTCAGTTTCAGAATTGTCGCTGTCGTCACTTTCAGTGTCTGATGATAAATTTCCCCAAAAATCAGTATCACTCAATTCTGCAAATCATTCTTATTTGCTATCACTGTTTTCTAGCTGCTCAAAAAACACTTTTGACATAAAGGGACACTTTTTGGTTGCCATGGACATTCTCAAGTTTCCAGGCAGAAAGAATGACATATATAATATAAAAGTGCATTCAGGGCTCTGGGCAAACCATTAGGGACAAAGGGGATGTAAAATGATTTCATACAGTAATGTAATCTTACAGATTACAGCGTACTGTATGTTTACTATGTGTTTCACTTTTTGAATTTGCCGCCGGTCTCGGCCCCATGCGACGCTCGCAGGGAACGGAGCCCAGCACACAGAGGCATCGGGCAGAGGACACAGCCCGCTGACACAGTGGGGGGACATCGCTGGATCCAGGGGACAAGGTGAGTAATGCTGCCTGAATGCAGTGATGCATTCCCGAGTGGGGCTCAGGGTTACCACTCTTGGTACAGAATATTCACCCCGAGCCACACTCGGGAGTACCGCCAGGGGGGTTAACATTAATGGCAGCTTGAAGTCTTTTGTGGTATTTGTGGAAGAGTCCCTTTATCTTCTCAGATGGTAAAGCTGCCCATTCCTCTTGGCAAAAAGCCTCCATTTCCTGGAAATTCTTGGGCTGTCTTGCATGAACTGCACATTTGAGATCTCCCCAGAGTGACTCAATAATATTGAGGTCAGGAGACTGAGATGGCCACTCCAGAACCTTCAGTTTATTCTGCTGTAGCCAATGACAGGTTGACTTGGCCTTGTGTTTTGGATCATTGTCATGTTGGAATGTCCAAGTACATCCTATGCGCAGCTTACTGGCTTATGAATGCAAATGTTCCTCCAGTATTTTTTGATAACATACTGCATTCATCTTGCCATCAATTTTGACCAAATACCCTTTGCAGCTCACAAATCCCCAAAACATCAGCGATCCACCTCCGTGTTTCACAGGCCTTATTGACTCCTCTCCAAATGTAACGTTTATGGTTGTGGCCAAAAAGCTCAATTTTGGTCTCATCACTACAAATGACTTTGTGCCAGAAGGTTTGAGGCTTTTCTCTGTGTGTTGTTTGGAGTATTGTGAGCAGGTTCCCTTGTTGCATTTCCTAGTAATGGCTTTCTTCTGGCGACTCGAACATGCAGCCCATATTTTTTTAAGTGCCTCCTCACTGTGCATCTTGAAACAGCCACGCCACATGTTTTCAGATAATCCTGTATTTCACTTGAAGTTATTTGTGGGTTTTTCTTTGAATCCCGAACAATTTTCCTGCAGTTGTGGTTGACATTTTAGTTGGTCTACCTGACCATGGTTTGGTTTCAACAGAATCCCTCATTTTCCACTTCTTGATTAGAGTTTGAACACTGCTGATTGGCATTCTCAATTCCTTGGATATCTTTTTATATCCCTTTCCTGTTTTCAGATCCTTTGACAATTCTTTTGCTTTCCCCATGACTCAGAATCCAGAAACATCAGTGCAGCACTGGATGAAAGATGCAAGGGTCTGTCAGGAGTCAAGAAACTCATTGACCTTTTATACACAATAATTACAAGAAAACAGATCACAGGTGAGGATGGTTATCTTTAATAGCCATTCAAATCCCTTTGTGTCAACTTGTGTGCATGTTATCAGGCAAGAATCACAAGAGTATGTAAAATTTTGATCAGGGTCATTTGGGTAGTTTCTATTGTCATTATGATTTTTTTTTAAAAAGTTAACACAGTTGATTGATAATAAATGGCTTCATCCAAACACTAATCATGAGTGAAATAAATGTTTTTGTGTTTGTGTTGTGGTGTGGCCAGGGGTATGTAAACGTATGAGCACAACTGCATATATACTGTATATATATATATATATATATATATATATATATATATATATATACATTAGATTTATACACCCCTCCACATATTGAGTTTACACTATGCAATCAAAAGTATTCAGACATCTCTCTAGATTACTAGTTCAGGTGTTTCCAGTAAACCAGGGGTGTCAAACGCAGTTTCATCATGGGGCCACACAAGCATTATGGTTTTCCTCAAAGGGCCAGTTGTATCTGTAAGGCTATATCAATTTATTCAGGGCTTTTTTTTCTCAGGGAATAGGTTTAGGGAATAGGTTTAGGAATTAAACTATCTATTTATACAAATGTTGCCTCCTCCTCTTCCTGCCTAACCTGTATAAAAAAGATCTGTGTGCTTACAAATTTTTAATCCGCTCCAGTCTTATTGTGCTATCCCACATCTCTAACTCCCCTATCTCAGTAAGCAGCTGCTGCAGAGGAGAGGAGGGAGTGCTGACAATGGCAGCACTGGGAGACTATCGTGATGTATTGGCTCCTCCTGTGACTTCCAGGTTCTGGCAAGCGCTCCCTGAGCCAGAGCTGCAGGATCACTTGACCAGACCAGAGTGGATTAAAAATAGTTAGGCAGGTAGGAGGAGGTGGGGCAAACAATTTTAAAAATAGTTAGACTTAGGCTTTTCTTCCACTTTAATGCTAGACATTTTAGACAATTTCAACCAACCTTGTAACGATAGTTTAGGGAAGGTTGCTTTTCTTCTTTTTTGGTGTAGAGTAAGGCTGGGTTCACACTTGTCCGACAAACGGACCGACATTGTGAGCACAAGCCGCATTACGTCACAAAATCATTGTTTCCCTATGAGAGCCGTCTTAACTGGTCTGACACAAGTCGGTCCGACTTTGAAAAAGGTTCCTGTACTACTTTGGTCCGACTTCGGTCCTACTTCAGCCCATTGAATATCACTGAAGTAGGATCAAAGTCGGATCCTTGTTCTAACCATCTGACTTGTGACATCAGACTTGGTGATTACAGCATCAGTAAAAGGAATTTATCTCACAATGGGATTATTTTGATTGGTGAAAGGACAAATCACTATCTCACAGCCCTCAAACCTACTGAACACCATTGGAATAAATTGGAATCCCAATTGCAAAAAAAAAAATCCACAGCCTCACACTCCAAAATCCTGTCAAAAGACTTTCCTAAAGAGTAGAGGTTGTTATAGCCACAAAGAGCAGATGAAGGAAACTCCATATTAGTTCCAATCGTTTTGGAGTAAGATATCCACCAGTCTCATATGGGTGTAATAGAGGTTGGTAAGATGGGGTAAATATCAGCATTTAATCAATTTTCTTCCTGACATGCTTAGAGGATGTTTGAATTGGAAGTAGGGATTATTGATTTTTAACAACAAAAGGTAAGCAGCTGTACTTTGCAGTATATTGGAAAAAAAAATAATAAAACGTACCTTTACAAACAGGGATAACGCCACTCCAAGTTCCATTACTTGTACAGGTGCGTGTAATTGAGCTCTTGGGATCCATTGTGTATCCAGGCTGACAAATGTAGGTAACATTCTGTCCTACAATATAGTCTTCTCCATATCGCAGACCATTCGCTGGAACACCCGGATCTCCACAGCTGATAACTGTGAACATTCAAACATGAAATTAAAATAAAAAGAGTTGCATTGCATCATTGTCATTTTGTTGTACAAAAGGCCAACTAAATATTTTTTAAGTTTTGTCAGAGTAGGTTATCGTTTTCACGTATTTATTGCTGCTTGTTTCACAGCTAGGGAAATTACATTCAAAAGCAACTGAACTCGGAAAGTAATGGACAATAAACTAGGCTGTATTGCCTATGGTCTCCTTGCTGTTGATCCACCTTACTGAGTTATCATATGTTGTTCTGCACTGTAGCTCTGTGTGGAGGAGGACATTTGGGTAGAGGCAGAGCTTTGCTGTGTCAAGATATAGCTTCCAGTAAGAACAATTATCAGCACAGTAGTGAGATCACCAAACCTCTCTCCATATCTCATGAGACTAGCATGTAGGCAGGTGCAGTTTATCATTCGCTCTGAAGGTGGTGCTGTGTGCTGATCACTGTGTAGAGGGAATGGAGTGAGAGGAACATTGTTCCTATGCAGCCTCTGTAGGTGTCACAAGGAACAGTGGTCCAATTGGACACTGCAACACTGAATGACCTTGGTGGCCATCTTGTATGAGGGCAATGCTAAAAAATAGCAGTGTCCTACTGCAGTTGGCACACTGTTGCAAAGTGGATAGCGTAAGAACAGGACAGCTTCTTTAGCCTAAGGAGAGGTTCCTGGTGAGGAGGGACAGAATAGGGACACTGCTGACCACATTGTTAATCCCAGGACTCCTATGCTTTGACAATCTGATAACTAGTGGAATCTATGAAAAAAGGGATACACTACTCCAGGTCCGGACCTGTGCCTGATATGGACCACGGTGCCTGCCGCGGCTCGCCACTGCTCACTTAGATACACCAAAAGTCAAACTTGATACACCAAAAGACAACTAGTGGAATCTAGCCAGTGTGCTGCCAACATTGCTAAGATCTTCTGAAAATGTGTTCTTGTGATATTGTGCTCCAGGTGGAACTGTTAAGTCGAGTACTTTGGTGCCATTCTTAATTTTTTGTTTGCCTGCTTACAATGTAGCCAAATAATAATTGTGCCACTTTCTTTGGGTCTCTGTGTGCCATTCTTCTGTATTTGGTAACAAATCATTGGCCCCAGCCTTAAGCAAACACAGACAGCAGTGCCCTAGATTAGCTCACTCTGTACATATACAGATATGAAGCTAGAGACAAAGAAGTGCCTAGGCATACTCACTTAATCACTAAGTGAACTGCTATTTTTCTGGTTGAATAACAGACAACAGTTACTTTTTTCAGGGTACTGCTTATACACAATTAACATTTCTAGATGTTCCCTATAACATAACAAATACTTTTATCAGAAACAGGACAACTTTGATAGATCACTTTCAACTGGCAGGTGAACCCAATATTGGTATTGGGTATCAGTCCTATTCTCAGTACTAACAACTAAATACCATGCCACCAATACATTTAAATGTTCGGAAACCTATTTTCCTTTTCGGCCTCTTGTAAGATAGATGGGCTCTTTTCTAATTTTGCTAATAAATGAGATGATAAAAGTGAGGGTGAGGGAGACAATCACTGCATAAGGTGTTCTGGAATTTTGTTTTTACTAACTTACTTGTGCAGTTGGGTAGACTCCCTGACCACGTGCTATTGGCTGTACATTGCCTGATGCTCGTGCCAGAGAGAATGTAGCCATCCACGCAGGAATATATTACTGAGCTAGAGAATGTAGTCCCATCGATTCGAAACACCCTTCCATTTGCTGTTGTTCCTGGATTCCCACATTGTACAGCTAAGAAGAAAAATAAATACATGCAATCACCATATGGCAAGCAACAAGCTTCTATTAGTTACTCCATCTATCCAAATGTTAACAAAAAAAAAAGTTTTTGTTGAAGTTAGACTTCAACTTCCTGGGAGATATAAAAAACCATTGGGTGACTCAATGCACCAGGCGTTCTGCATGACCCAAAGATACAGAACAAATCTGTTATGCTTATAAATCCAACCTGGACCAATCAAAGCTCTGCAATAGACCAGTCATACACCAAATACATTTTACTTGTATTCCAAGTATGATGCATTGTGTTTTTGAATAGGTGTTTTCCATCTTAATTTTTATTTTAGTAGAACACAAAAACAGGCTGTCAGATATAGAACTATAAGTAATAATCCGGACCTGTATGTTATTTGCATTATCAAAACAATAAGCTGCTGACTTAATTCTTTTTTGTATTTTTAATTAGAAACTTTGTATTGTATTTATTTTTGTTGTATTCAATGTATATACTCTGTCCTTTAAAACAGGTAAGGGAACTCTTCAATGCCAATACAGATTGAAATAAACATTTCTTGGGTTTTTTTCAGTAGAGTAAGGGAAGATTGTAACACCAGTCAGATTTTTATTACTGCCTATGCTCTTTTTGCAGATTAAACATTCCTAGGGAGCCCTGGGTGCCAGTATACAACAGAGAGGGTTTTTAATTCTCCCTAATCTAAAAAAGGTTTGCCTTGACATACACTTTAATAAACCAGATGTTAATTTTGTTTTTGTTTTTTTTTAAAATTCTATATGTATAGCTTTGTAATCATACACCGAATGCTTAACCAATACAATACACAGTTCCAGGCTCTATTTCCACCACTGTGAGTTGTCGTGCGACTTGACACATGTGAAGTTGCATGACAAGTCACAATCCATGTATTTCAATGGTCTCCATTCTAATTGGTGAGACTCAAGTTGCAGTGACTCCAAAAAAGGTTTCTGCACTACTTTGTTTCCAACTTTTGATGCAAATTTGATCCAGAGAGTGTAATGTTGGATCAAAACTGCACTCAAAGTCGCATTAACCACCTGCCGACCGTGAAAAGTAAATACAAGGCTGCAAGGTGGATCAATGGTTCTGGGAGGGCGTACCATAACATCCTCCCAGAATCACGCTCCTGGGAGCATCCGTGGCCGCTGGGTCAATGAGAACCAGCGCATCATGCTAAATGGCCACTCGCAGCGTCTGTTTACCACATGATCGCTCCATCCATCCAGCCTCATCCATGCTCACCCATCCAGCCTCATCCCTCCAGCCTCATCCATGCTCACCCATCCAGCCTCATCCATCCAGCCTCATCCATGCTCACCCATCCAGTCTCATCCATGCTCACCCATCCAGTCTCATCCATGCTCACCAATCCAGCCTCATCCATCACCTATGCATCCGTGCACTGCACTGCAAAGTAGCACTCTAAATCGTGTGACTTTGGGGTCACAACAGAAGAAACCTAGCCTAAAGGAAAACATAGGAAAAGGATCCATTTTTAGATGCGTAAAGGAGTAAGAACAGCAAACCATCCATAATACCAGTGTTCTTCTCATGAAAGTGTGCCCCCAGCAAATATCTAATTTTGCTTTCTAGTAATTATTCTAATTTTAATAATAATTAATAGTAGCCAAATTTACAACATCAAAAAATTGTTTTTACAGAAACTGCATTTCAAAACTGGCCAACTTGGAGTTCCATTATTTATTGCTGGTATAGTGACACATTTGTCACAATAGTTGCATGTTGTGTGTTTACAGTCTGTACCTGTACTTAATTATTGAGTTTGTTATGACAAGGTTGCCCTGAATCCCCATTATTGATGCCATGTCACTCATTGTATACCACCATTATTATTGAATTATCTAACTGCCGCTCTCGTTATTGACAACTTATTCCTGCAGCAAGTAAATAAGCATCCATAATACATTTCACTGCCTTCAGGACTGTTGTTTCTTAGCTCAATTACACAGGGAAAAGCTGGAAAAGCATTATGCTGTTGATTATGTGAAATATATTAGATGCCTTAATGACACCTCAGAACATTATGTCTAAACCGTTTCACTGAAAGATGTGGAGCTTAACTGAGAAAAAAAAAATGGCTTGTTGACTAATAAATCAGGAAAAATATTTAAAGCAAGAATGAGCTTATATACTGTAGGTCTCTGTTCATATACAAAATAATTGTGCAATGCAAGATGCTGTCCAATTGGAAAACACTAGGAGATTTTTCAACATGCCAATAAAAGCATTTGCTCTTGTCAGGAAAATAGTAGGTCAAACCGGAGTCTGATCTTTGTTCATTCATGTAATGTATTGCCATTGGACAACTGTATAGGGCCTATTTCATTACATTTGTAAGTAGCTGTTAAGGCCAAATTGTGGGAAGCATGATGGCAAAATGGATAGCACTCCAACCTTGCAGCGCTAGGATGCCATGAGGTTGATTTACTAAAGGCAAATAGACTTTTTGCAGTTGCTTTAGAGCTTAGCAAATGAGCAAAAGCACAGCTGACTTCCATCACCCAATCACGTGCAAGCAAAAATGCATTTTTTTTATTTTCTTGCATCTGATTGGGTATTCTTTGCAAAGTGAAGATTTACCTAATTACTAAGCTCTGGAGCAACTTCACTTTGCAAAGTGCACAATCTATTTGCTGCTAGTAAATCAACCCCTATGTTGGATTTTACTTGGGTATTATTAGCATATTTGTATATTTTCCCTGTACTTCCATTCTCTAATCACCTTCCAAATATACCATTGGACTAATCACTTTTTGAACTGATGATCCTGCCAGTAACATGCATCCTGTCCTAGGGTAACAGCGCTCACTCACTGTACTGTATCTACTGTATGGAAGAGCAGCATAAACACCCAAAGACAGTACTACAGAACACCCCCCTTATCCTCTTCCCATAACATAGAGGGAATGCAATCTTTAGTCCACAGAAGATATTTAGGAAAATTGATAACATTGATTAAAGCAGAGTTCCACCCGGTTAAAAGTCAGCAGCTACCAAAAGGGTGAGCGATCATTACCAATCCCTCCTGTGCCCATTCATTACTGACGCATTGTAAATTATGTTTACTATGCTTTAGTTTGTGAATGAGCAGGAAGCCTTTGGGCACTTCCTATTAATTAATCTGTGCAGCTGAAGCTACAGGGAAAGAAACTGATAAACCTATGATCTCAGTAGTGGCGGCCCTATAAGAGGCTCATGGGCACTGCCCCCCCATCTATGTGTCCGGCCCCCTAATCTACATGCAGGGCACTGGATGCATCGATTCCAATAGGGGATGTTTTCTTTTAAGCATGTGATTAGAGCCAGAGGCTCTAACAGGCTTCAAAAAAGGGTGAGTTTGTGGCGCAGAGCACTGCGCCCAAAGCCCCACCCAGTTGTGTGACAATAGCGAATTAATGTTTGCTATTATAACAATGATTCTGCCTCACAGCCAATCAGGAAGCGGATCCTGAGACCTGTTTCCCGATTGGCCAAAATGAGAAGCTACTCTATTGGCTTGGAGGGAGGAGGAGGGAGGGGATGCAAGGACACCGCTATAATGCCGAGAAGGAAACACAGGGGAAGCCAGCAGCCCATCACCCAGAGGAAAGGGCTGCCCAGGGTAAGTGTTGTGGGTGACCGACCGGCCAACCCCGACTAGGTGACCAGACCGGGGGGTGGTATTGTTGCGGGTGACCAGACCAGGGGGGTGTGGTGCAGGTGACCTGACCAGGGGGGGTTGCTGGCTGTGCACTGTTTGCCACCCCCCAAGAAAATATACAACTGACCGCCACTGGATATCAGTCACTTTCGGATTGGGAAGGGGGTCTTGGCAGGTAGGCTGTATGGGGCCCCTTGATTTCTAAAAGCAGCTCTGATTGGGGATAATACGTGAGGCTGCAAAATGATGTAAAGCTGCATTTAGAAATCTTACAGAAAAATGCTATTTTTTCTAAATTTCTTCCCCATTTAACCAAGAAAAAATATATATGTATCCAAATAAGCTAGAAGAATAAAGACACTTCTGCCCAATAAAATCAATATATAAAATGTAACTAGCAAATGCTAAAAGGAATCTGGTGTGAAACTGATAAATCACTGAAATGCAAAAAACCCTCGGGGACTCAAGTGAGTTACAGGGTGGAACAGGCTCAGGGACGCAAGTGATTCATAGACATGTTTCCAGATTTAAATGTGATTCTAATCAATTTTCTTGTCAACTGAACTAAACAACCTGTAGAACTTGTGCGTTGGTAAAGATAAAAGCAGAGAGCACAAGGCTATATTTGCCTTTGTGTTGGTTACAACTGAGATGAAACAAAGCCGTGTAGTATTGCCAGGCAAGTCTGTTTCTCTCAGGATTTAGGACAGATTTTTATCCTTTTTCAAGGTGTGCTTAAAAGCAGCAGTGGGAGATATGCGGCAGGCAGCATGTTAAATGAAGATTTGAGAAATAAGCCCCCTTGTTTAAAAAGAGATGAAAATCTTGAAGAGCAGATAGAGTCATAAAGATAAAGTGAATACAAGCTCCTAGAAGACATCAGAAAATGATGTGTAGTACAAAGCTGGAGATTCAATTTGCTTCAAAAATCATTGATGTAATTGTAGTAACTCTACAGAATCTTTGGAACAAACTTACAGATGTCACTAGCAGTTTGATCTTTGGCTGTGTTTAATGGGTTTCTTAATCACCGCTCAGCAAGTCTGCCCAATTATGACCCTGTGAATGTTCAGCACGGAACCATTCAGTTTCTGCCCCCACGCTAGTGTACAGTTCAGTAGCTATATACATTATTTCACAGCCAAACACAAATTATACTCTATAGCCAAACGTTTCTAACTATGACATCTATTTGAGCTTGTGGGACACCTATTCCAAAATCATTCACATCTTTTGCAGTTATAACAGCCTACCCTGTTCTAGGAAGGCCATCCACAAGATCTTCCAGTGTGTTGTTAGGCAGCTGGCCATTCATCCAAAAAAGCATTTGTGAGGTCAATGGCTGATTACGGACAGGAAGAACTAACTTGCAATTAGCATTTAACTTTATCCCAAAAAAAGGGATATAAAACCGTAGAATTTACTTTCTCTTTAAGTTTTGCCTGGAATTCTACTTTAAATCCAATAGCCATATATTATAATGTTACTCTGACTTCATTCTATCTATCTTTCTATCTATCTAATTCATTAATTACAGATGAAGGAAACATTACCCTAAGTTTTAAAGTGGCAGTAAAGTTTTACCTAACAAAAAGAAAAACTTCCCACTGCAAATTTAGGGTGCACCACATACTAGCACACTATAAAAGACTTCCTGTAAAAGGGATCCCTCCAGCGGCACATTGTCACAGCTGACATGGAATCCATCTTCACCTGTTCTTCCTTCCGGGTTTATAAAGACTAGCACTTTAAAAAGAACTGATATCTTATTGGAAGTCTGAGGTACATACAACATAAAAAGAGAAGACTGGCCTATGGCAGCTTTGCTAGTACCTTAAACTGTATATGTTGGCTTATCCACATCCAGATATCTCCACAAGTAACACATCTTAGCAGTATAATTATCAACACGTTGTTATACATTCCTTAGATGGGTGCTTTAATTGTGTCATAATTAGAGTTGAGCGAACCCGGACTGTAAAGTTCGGGTCCGTACCGAACTTTGGGGTGTCCGGGACCCGGACCCGGACTTTTCAAAAAAAGTCTGGGTTCGGGTCCGGGGTTCTGCTAATTTTAATGAAAAATGTTAAAAATGCTGTAAAAAAGCCCAGGAAGGTCCTAGAGGTCTGCAAAAGGAAGGAAAATGTGGGTAAGGGACCTATTCGGTTGTATATGTCAAATTCCATGATCGTTTCGACGGTATCCGGTCAGAAGAGAAAAATACAACATACA
>BLSH010100106.1:507915-521849 GCA_018402905.1 Glandirana rugosa | reverse complement strand
GGGTTTTTTTTTTTTTTTTTTTTTTTTTTTTACTAATAATGGCGGCAATCTGCGATTTTTTGCGGTACTGCGATATTTCAGCGGACATGTCGGACCATTTTGACACTTTTTTGGGACCATTGGCATTTATACAGCGATCAGTGCTATAAAAATGCACTGATTACTGTGTAAATGCCATTGGCAGTGAAGGGGTTAACCTGCAGGGGGCACTCTAAGGGTTAACTATGTTCCCTGGGCGTGTTCTAACTGTATGGGGGCTTGCCTAGCTGGGGAAGGGAAGTGGTCACAGCCTTCACGTAAAGGAAGGCTGTGATCACAGCCCTTCCCCCTCACACAGAGTGGAGGTCCATGTTTACATACACGGACCTCCGCTTACTCGCTCCAGGGGGGCCATCGCGGGTAGCCGGCGGCAATCGAAGCCGCCGCACCCGCTCCCTGGCCCCCCCTGGACACAGTTACAGTCACTAAACTCGTTCCCGCAGCCACCGTCGTATGACGGCGATTTGCGGGAACGAGCCACTTTGCCGCCGTCAGATGCCGATCGGTGGTCGGCAAGTGGTTAATGATAATACAAAAATGCAAAAGTATAGAACTCACATAGAAACAGACATTCACCATCCCATCACCAACACGACAACGTTGTCAATATAAAAAACACTGTCTAGACATGTGTCTGTATGTAATGACTAGTATCACAGTAATGGCTCTGGATTGAGTGAAGGAGCAAGAGACCGGACTACTTTACCAATGGAACCAAACTTGGCAATGAATCGGCAAAATATCACCTGGTAAGTCATCCAGATTACAGACTCCCTCACTAAAACCCTAATGAGCAATAATAAGTAAAGGAGACCATGAAGGACTCCATGTCTACAAGTGGGTATTCCTGGTAGAAAACAAAACCAGCAAAAATAATTCATGGGACACTGAAGGCATTAACAGTCCAAGTCCTGACCAAATATTGGCAATCCATACACTTCAGTATTCACAAGTGCAAGTAATTGGATGGTTTCCTATTCCAGACTTGTGCTGGCACCACCTCCCCCCTTCCAGCACAACCATTCACTGGGAAGATCAGTGTGATGCTGTTTCTCCTCCCCCAGCTCTCTAAGTTCCTTATGGAGCTGAGAACATCACTTATAAAAAAAGGGGAAAAAAGGATATTTATATTGTTTTAATATATACACACAGATGTTTTGCCTTTCATTTCCCTTTTAAACTAAATGGGTTGTTTTACAAGGTGAGGGTTTACATATACTTTAACGACTTAAAGACCGCCCACCACAGATATACTGCAGCAGGGTGGCTCTATTACGCAAAACAACATACCTGTACGTTGTTTTGTGTAATAGATCCAGCAGGCCCCATGTCCACCGGTGACCCGCAATCGCTCTACAGAGAGGCAGAATGGGGATTTGCCTATGTAAACAAGGCAGATCCCTGTTCTTACAGGGAAGTACACTGAGATAATCTGTTCCTAGTAATTAGGAACAGCAATCTCTGTGTTCTTCCTGTTAGTCCATCCCCCACACAGGGAACACAGTTAACCCTTTGATTGCCCATTGTGTTAACTCCTTCCCTGCCAGTGTCATTTATACAATGATCACTGCATTTTAGCACTGATCATTGTAATAATGTCACTGGTCTCCAAAAAGTGTCACTTAGTGTTCAATTTCTCAGCTGCAATGTTGCAGTCCCACTAAAAATCACTGATCGCCGACATTACTAGTAAAAAAAAGTCTCTAAATCTATCCCATAGTTTGTAGATGCAATAACTTTTGTGCAAACCATTATTTTTACCAAAATTATGTAGCAGAATACAAATTGCCCTAAACTGATGAATAAATGTGATTTTCTACATATTTGTATTGGATATGTTTTATAGCAGAATGTAAAAAATATTGTTTTTATTTTCAAAATTGTTGCTAATTATTTGTTTATAGCGCAAAAAATAAAAACCGCAAAAATAAGTAAATAACGTAGTGCTTTATCGCAAAAAATGCCCTGATCATTAAGGGGGTAAATCCTTCCGGGGCTGGAGTGGTTAAGGACGTTTTTTTTTTTACTTGCCAAAGGATTTCTATTTCTATCCATCTAGTATTGGGAATTACACATCTCTTTTTCAAAGCCCTGCCCACTCTGGCAGGCAGGAGCCCTAATGATCACCTTTTTACAGCTAAATAACACTTTCAGGATTTGTCCCTTCTCAACCTTTAACTAGACAGTGAAAGGAAAAGGAGCACACTGATAAGCTCATCTTTCTTTCACTCTGCTCTCTCCTCCTACTAGCATACACTATGTTAGCACATAAACACAGCAGCACAATTGATTGGCTTCTTGCATTGATTCTATCTCTTCTGCTCTGGGCTCTGTTGTACATGGATTGCAAGACTTAAGCCTCATACACACAATGCGACGATCGTATGAAAACGGTCGTAGGACCGCATGTTGTACGATCATCCGACCGTTAGTACGTTCGATTACAACAGCCGACGTACGATGGTCGTACAACCGAAGTTGACTGAGCAGACTAGAAAACTTTGGTTGTACAACAAGCGGTCGTACGAACGTTGTACCGTGTGTACAGAGAAGTTGGTCCAACAAGTTTTACTGTGCAAAACACGCATGCTCAGAAGTCAGGAATGCCCGGAAGTGTCCGTTCGTTCCTAATTCACAAATTACATGCACCTGAACTTCCTTCTTATGCGCTTGTAACACGTCACTACGTTCGGCTTGGTCGTACGATCACGTAGTGCATGTCAGTACGTGAGTTACAGCAGCCAACATACGATTTGGGCCATTCAGTCGTATGATCATTGCATCGTGTGTGCGAGGCTTTAGATACCAGGTCCAATGTATGTACTCACAATGCTTGCGTTTAAAAAATAAATGCAACAATTTGTTTAGGAATACAGAGTACCATTACCTTGTGTCTTTTATAAATGCCTGGAGTTCAGCTTTAAAAGAAAAACGATAAAACCTAAAGCCATTGACTACTTCAGCCCCGGAAGGGTTTCCCGTGTTAGGACCAGAGCACTTTTTGCGGTTCGGCACTGCGTCACTTTAACTGACAATTGCACAGTCGTGCGACGTTGTACCCAAATTAAATTTGCATCCTTTCTTTCCTGCAAATAGAGCTTTCTTTTGGTGGTATTTGATCACCTCTGCATCATTTCTGATCACCGATATAAACAAAAAAAGAGCTACAATTTTTTTAAAAAATATTTCTTACTTTTTGCTAAAAATACAAATCCAAAAAAAGTATAAAAAACAAATGTATTCATTGGTTTTGGCCGATTTATATTCTCCCTCATATTTTTGGTAAAAAAAAATTGCAATCAGCGTTTATTGATTGGTTTGTGCAAAAGTTGCCGCGTTTACAAACCATGAGAATTAATTTCTGCCTTTTTACAATTTTTTTTGTTGCTGGTAATGGCGGCGATCTGCGATTTTTATCGGGACTGCAATATTGCAGCGGACATGTCGGACATTTTTGACACTTTTGTGGGACCAATGACATTTATACAGCGATCTGAAATTTAAATATCCACTGATTACTGTATAAATGTCATTGGCAGTGAAGGGGTTAACCTGCAGGGGGTGATCTAGGGATTAACTGTGTTCCCTAGGCGTGTTCTACCTGTGAGGGGACTGGGCTGCCAGGGGCACCAGAGATCTAACTGATCCCAGTGACAGGGATCAGTAGATCTCTTACATGCTGCCTGTCAGAACAGGGGACCACCATGTTTACATCGGCGGTTCCCCATTCTTCCTCTCTGCCAGGTCACCATGGTTCGCCGGCAGAGATTGAGTCCGCCCGAGCCGTGGACACACTCCTGCAGAGTGCGGCAGGCACAAGAGCGTGCCACCGGCGGTGTGCTCCCGCCCGCTACAGTGCACGTGCGAGCCGCCGTTTAAGGACACTGATTTGCGGGACTCTGCAGCAGTAAATGTATGCGAGGCAATCGGGAACCTGTTAAATAGCAGCAGATAAAGTGATGTTTGCAAATCTGCATTTTGCTTCAATGAGCCTAATAAAGATTGAATTTTGACACATTGATTTCCTCATCTCTGGCAGTATAAAAATATTTCACAAACTAAACAAATAAATCCCAATTTTCATAACAAGTAGAAAGAAGTACAGTAACTCATTAGACATTTGCAACATAAATATGATATAGAAGGAAGCAATAAGCTGTTTCCATTAAAGCTTTGTTGCTATGCCTGAACTGCCTCCCACTTACAGATAAATACTGCTAACCATCTTCAAATCTACAACATCAAATTTTCCCCTTTACGTGACCCTTTCAGAGTGAATGCCAAATGAACAGGCAAGCTCAATGGTCCGTGATACAACATTTCAATAAATGTCACCATTGCAAATAAAGTTTAGAGAGATGAGTTGGAATAATGCAGCACAGTTCTGTCTAGCACCATGAGAGAGTTTGCTTTGTAAGGGGAAAAAAGAAAAATATAATCTGTAATGATTGGCTTTGTAATTTTAGTCATGAATCTCTAAACAGTCCCTTTTGGAAATGTATTTAAAAAAAAATAAAAAAATAAAAAAAATTATGAAAACCTGTTGAATTAATTAGAAGGATGACCAGATATTTTCTTGAGGGGTCAGATGCCTATGTTTTAAATGGAATGGGTTGAGTCCATGCTCCATAAAAGTAATTTTTTTTTTGAGGCATTGGAATGTTTTAGCACTCAAAATGTACACACTAAACAACAGCCACATCAGTGCTTTATATTAGTTACTTGGCACTTAGAAAGACTATGTAACAAGGACCCACTAAATCCCTAACCAACCAAGCTTTCCACTCCCTCTGTGTTCTTCAAAAACCATGAGTGTGGAATCAACGAACCACCACCCCATGCACACCACCCTAGTTGGACACACAGCATCATCAAGGGTACTGTGAAGAATGAATAATTCCAGCCTTAGTCCATAGGGTTCAATATTGAGTTGGCCCACATTTTTCAGCTATAACAGCTTCAACTTTTCTGGGAAGGGGATGTTCACAAGTTTTAGGAGTGTGTCTATGTAAATGTTTGACCATTCTTCTAGAAGACAATTTGTGAGGTTAGGCACTGGTGTTGGACGGGAAGGCTTGGCTTGCAGTTTCCGCTCTATAATAACCCAGAGCAAGTTCAATAAATACATGGATGAGTGAGTTTGGAGTGGAAACAATTCAAATCGAATTCGGAAACAAATTTGAAACAAATTACAAAAAAACATTGTTTTTCTAATAAAGGATATACAATTATAAAGTAATAAAATAAAAAATAAAAGAATATTAAGGAATCTAATAGAATTTAATAGAATAGTATTAAATAAAAAAGAATATATATGAACGTCTTACAAAATTAAAATTTTAAATAGTATAAATTCAAATTTGATAGATTAGAATAGAATCAAAACAATGGAAACCAAAATAATAGAAAATGATAGAATAGAAAATAATAAGAGAATAGAATAGAAAAGCAATAGAACAGAAAAAAATAGAAAGAATAACACCGTCTTCCAAAATTCGAATTTCAAATAGAATGCATTTGAATAGAACAGATTATAATAAAATCCACAACAATGGAATCCAAAATAATAGAGAATAATAGAATAGAAAATAAGAGAATATAAAAGAAAATAATAGTATAGAAAATAAGAGAATTGAATAGAATAAATAGAAAAAAAAATAGCACATAATAGAATAATATAGAAAAATATATAACCAGCTTCTGAAATTTGAAATTCAAATAGAATGAATTGGAATTTGAATTTGAATAGAAAAGATTTTAATAGAAAAGATTAGAAACGAATAGAATAGAAAATACGAGAATACAATACAATAGAAAATAATAGAATAGAAAAACAATAGAAGAGAATAGATTAAACAAGAATATATAATTATCTTCTGAAATTCAAATATCAAATAGAATGAATACAAATAGAAAATATTAGAATAGAATAGAAAACAATAGAACATAGAATACAAGAATAGACTAGAAAAGAATAGAACAGAATAGAATAGAATAGAATAGAATAGAATAGAATATATAACCATTTTTCAAAATTTGAAATTCAAATATAATAAATTCAAATCTGAATAGAAAAGATTAGAATAGAATAGAAAATAATAGAATAGAACATAAGAGAATACAATATAATAGAAAAGGATAGAATAGAAGAACAATAGAAAATAATATAATAAAATAGAAAGAATATATTATATAACTATCTTCCGAAATTCGAATTTCAAATAGAATGAATTCCAATTTCGAATAGACTGAAATTGAATTAGAATAGAAAAGATTATAGTAGAATAAAATAATAGAATAGAACAGTATATAAAAAGAGAATAAAATAGAAAATAATATAATAGAAAAACAATAGAACAGAATATATCAAAATAGAATATATAACCATCTTCCGAAATTCGAATTTCAAATAGAATGAATACAAATAGAAAAGATTAGAATATAATAGAAAAGAATAGAATAGAGAATACGAGAATATCATATAAAAGAATAGAATAGAAAAACGATAGATCAGAATAGAATAGAATATATGTATAAACGTTTTCCAAAATTCAAATTTCAAATAGAAAGCATTCAAATTTGAATTTCAATAGAAAAGGTTAGAAAAGAATAGAACATAAGAGAATACAATAGAATAGAAATGAATAGAATAAAACATTAGAAAAAAATATAATAAAACAGAAAGAATATAATCAAAACAGTCATCCAAAATTCTAATTTCGAATAGAATGAATTCCAATTTTGAATAGACTGAATTTGAATAGAGAAGATTATAATAGAATAGACAATAATAGAAAAGAATAGAATAGAAAATAGAATATATAACCATCTTCTGAAATTCGAATTTCGAACAGAATAAATGTGAATTTCAATAGAAAAGATTTGAATAGAATAGAAAATAAAAGAAAAGAATAGAATAGAAAAACAATAGAAAAGAATATACTAAAATAGAAACAATATAATATATAACAATCTTCTGAAATTCAAATTTTGAATTTTTTCAAATCCGGTAGAAATTTTTTGAATGCAGTTTAATTTTTGGAATTCGGTAGAATTTTTTTCGAATGCGGTAGAATTGTTTCGAATGCAGACAATTTTTTCGAATGTGGACAGTTTCAATTCAATTTTTTTTTTTATTTGATCAAATTTTTTCGAATTTGAATTGAAAACGAATGTAATGAATGCAACAAATTTAACTAAACAAATTTAGTTAAATAACGCATTAAAATGGAACAATTTTTTTTCATCCTGCACATGTCTACCTGTAAAAGCAGGCTTCCCAATACTTTTGGCAATATAGTGTATATAATGGAAATAATCTAATAGCATATAGACCAGACCGTCTGGAACTAACAACCATGCCACATTCAAAGTCTCTTAAATCACCTTTCTTCCCCTTTCTGATGCTGGGTTTGAACTTCAGCAAATTGTCTTAACCACGTCTAGATGCCTAAATACATTGAGTCACTGCCATGTGATTGGCTGATTAGCAATTTGTGTTACCAAGGAATTGAACGGGTGTACCTAATAAAGTGGCCCTGTTGACTATCTATCTATCTATCTATCTATCTATCTATCTATCTATCTATCTATCTATCTATCTATATATCTATACAGATATATATATATATATATATATATATATATATATATATATATATATATATATATATATATATATATATTTATATATGTATCTATCTATCCATCTATACATATATATATGCAGTATTTCGTTTTTAATTTTGTATTCTTTTTTTAACAAGACACAGAAAAAAATTAACAAACAAAATAAATTAAAATGTAAAAAAAAATGATATTAAAAGATATAATTAACAAAAAAAAAATTAGTATAAAAAAAATTAGGTAAGGGGAGAAGGAGAGGGAGGAGGTAAATCGGGCTTAATAAGGTTAACAAAGGATTAATAAGGGGTTAAATAGGAAAACATTTTATTAGAAAAAAATACAGACTTTTGATCTATATATGAATAAAATAATAAATACAATGAAACAATATATTGGTTAATTGTATAGCTTTTACAGAAGCAGGACATACAGGGTGCGTCTATTACAAAACGTTGTTAAAGTATTTTAGGACGTATCTCTTATGTTCAAAATCTTCAGGTGGTTAACTAAAACAGCCATTTTCTAGAACATGTCCGGAACACATAAAAAGGCTAAACTCTCCACTGGAAGGTAATGGGATCAAGACAAGAAATGTGTCCTTCTTCCTACAATCATCAGAAAGCACCATTTATCCATATTCAAATTACATTCCCCAATTTCTTCACTGAAATGTCCTCAATGGCATTTACTAGATTTACAGTCATTTCCACAAATGATCCTATTATGATCAGTAAAAGTGGCCACAGCCTCGTAAGCGGTTAGAGAATATAGTTATCAAAAATGAACTTCTAACAACAATGACACAGAGGACAGACCATGCTGAATCGCCAACCCGCAAATTAAGTTTAAATGAAATTCTTGGCTCTAAAATCATTAGCTGGTGTCCGTTTTCTTTTAATGTCCTCTTTGCCATTCATAGTACTTGAATTGTAATGTGTGTGGAATACATGCCATTGTAAATGGTTTAAACAAGAATTAACTTTCATGTGGCTCTTAAAGTCAAACTCCTACTTTTGTAGAGAAGAGCACAGTCCTCTTTGGGTCAGCTATATACACTTTCTTGCTCACCCTTATCTTTTTTTTAAGCAGGTGATTCTGTGTTTGATAAAAGTGGTCTTAGTGGCAGATTCGCCGCAAGATCACTTTTATCAGCGGCAGAAGAGGTGCCCCCCCCCCCCGCAGCTTTCCGGTCATCTTACCGGACCCATCGTCAGCGGTGGAGATGATCGGCTCCTCTCCCCCCAGTGTCTGTGAGCCACTCGGCTCCATAGTACGGCAGGGCGGAAATGACGGCACAAGTCACTTCCTCCCAACGGTCTTAAAGGGCCCATTTTTTTTGCAATGTCAATTTTTCAAATTTTTTATATTTTTTTTGCATTTTACTGTAAATATGAGATGTGAGGTCTTTTTGACCCCAGATCTCATATTTAAGAGGTCCAGTCATGCTTTTTTCTATTACAAGAAATGTTTACATTTCTTGTAATAGGAATAAAAGTGATCAAAAATGTTTTTTTTTAAAGAACAGTGTAAAAGTAAAAAGTAAAATAAATAATTAAAAAAAAAATTAAAGCACCCCGTCCCCGCGAGCTCGCGTGCAGAAGCGAACGCATACGTAAGTCCCGTCCACATATGAAAACGGTGTTCAAACCACACATGTGAGGTATCGCCGCAATCGTTAGAGCAAGAGCAATAATTCTAGACCTCCTCTGTAACTTAAAACTGCTAACCTGTAGAATTTTTTAAACGTCGTCAATGGAGATTTTTTAGTTGCAAAGTTTGTCACCATCCAACGAGCAGACGCAATTTTGAAGCATGACATGTTGGTTATCATTTTGCTCGGTGTAACATCATCTTTCACAATATGGAAAAAAAGTGGTCTAACTTTACTGTTGTCTTATTTTTTAACTCAAAAAACTTCCAAAAAAAAATCATGCTTGGAAGACCGCTGCGCAAATACAGTGTGACATAAAGTTTTGCAATGACCGCCATTTTATTCTCTAGGGTGTTAGAAAAAAAATATATAATGTTTGGGGGTTCTAAGTAATTTTATAGCAAAAAAAAAACAGTTTTAACTTGTAAACACGAACCCAAAAAACAGGCTCGGTATGGAAATGGTTTAGTAAAAAAAGCAAATCTGGCATTGTATAGCATTAGATGCAGAGGCACCAGTAAAATAGTAACTTCCAGAGGAAAAGTCCACTGTAAGAAACCATCAAATGCATTAATTTTTAGCTACCAGGTTTCTTAAAATTAAACACAGTAGCTATTTAAATTTAAGATTTTTTTATTTACATTAGTATAAGAAGATGATGTATCAAAATATCTTGCTTTTTGGCATGTCAGCCAAGTCTGGTCATATTAAAAGGAAGCTTTTTAGCTTTAGATATTGTACCAGCTCATGTGGAAACCTGTCTAAAATGATTTCCTCTAATATATATATATATATTTATATTAATTACATATTTATATACAGTAAATATATACTTATCTATATATACATATAACCACACATCTATACATACATAGATATATAGATATTTATATATTCTCTTAAGCATGTTTACCTGAACAGTGAGGTAGCGATCCACTCCATTGCCCATTTAACTGACAGGTCCTTGTAGAATGTCCTATTAACGTTCTCCTTCCAGTGCAGGAATAATGGACAGTAGATCCAAATGTAAACTTTTCTCCAGAAATAATTGCGTTTGGAGGAACTCCAGGATGACCACAGTCAATCACTGAGAAGAGAAATGACAAGTTTAATTCTACTCTCTGCCATGTTGAAACACCTCCATGGAACTGACTATTTACTTTATTTAATGGAAGCTTCAGAATTTATCATAGGTGCACTTTTGAGAGATGTGAGGTTATTCCACATGTCACGGTGAACATGCTTATGTTGTGTTTATTCTACCGATTCCTAAAGACAAAACAGTGTGTGCGAAAGAGTTTTATTTCAAAGAATAGTAAGCTGACACTTTCATTATATAGAGATGATATATTATGTATATTAAAAAAGAAAAATGTATGATCATTTTACCATAAAAATCATAAAATGAAATGGAGATGCAGCCCCCTCACAATAAAATACTTCATGGACCTCACATGGAACACTATCTTAATGAAACCAACACATAGAGTACATTGCATAATAAATACATATTGAACTTTTAATTTAAAGTGGGGTTCCACCCAAAAGTGGAGCTTCCGCTTTGAGTGATGGTGACCCCCTGACGTGCCACAATTGGCATGTCATTTTTTTTGGGGGGGTGGATACCTGTTTTTTACAGGTGCCCAGCTCCCACTTCCTCTCCTGGCGCCGTAGAGCCCGAAGGCAGTTCACCTCTTCCCCCACCCTCCCAGCGATCTTCTGGGACACGTCACAGGTCCCAGAAGATACACGGTCCATTCACAGCACACAGCACGGCTCGTGCATGCACAGTGCACACCCAGCTTTGAAGTCAAGGCTGGGTGCCCACACTTGCTATGTCGGCACCACACGGAAGAGGGGGAGAGGAGCGAGGCAGCGGGTGGTCACATCGCTGAAACGCGGGACAGGTGAGTGTCTGATTATTAACCCCTTCAGATCCACGTGATTGCCGAAGTACGGCTCCAGCGCGGATCTGAATTTCTGGGACGATGTCTATGGACGTCGTCCCCTGTGAGCGCTCCTGGCGCGCACTCACAAGCAGCAGGCTGCGTGGGCATGTCCGCAGGTCGGACGGCCTTGATATCCGCTTGAAACCTGCGATCGCATATCAGAGCTGCAGAACGGGGAACCGCCAATGTAAACACGGCGGTTCTCCATTCTGTGAGGGGGTGCATGACAGATCTACTGATACCTGTCACTGGGATCATTTAGATCTGTTATGTCCCAGCCAGCCCTGCCCCCACACAGTTAGAACACATACAGTGAACACAGTTAAAGCGGTAGTAAACCCATGCATTTAACAGGTTAAAAACCAGTCACATTTCCGGCATGTGCCGGAAATGTAACACTCCCATTGGTTGTGCTCCAAACTATCAAACCATCCAATGATTGGTGTCATAGCTGATCACATGTGCAGCATCATTCCCTGCCAATGACATTTACACAGTAATCAGTGGATATTTAAATTTCTGATCGTTACACTTCCTCCCACCCACCTTCGATCTTGAGACCCTCCGTCCCTGGTGACTATACCTCTTTCCCTACACAGCCTCCAACATCCGGCGCGGAGTGGGGAGCTAGGACCCCCAGGTGGACCCCTTTGACCTTTTCTTCTTACTTTCTTCTAACCTTTCCTATCCTTTCCCTCCTCCTTTCGTCTCTACTCTACTATACGTTCAACCCTAACTAGCACACCTCTTTTGTTTATCTAAAAACTATGTTGGCACAGTACTAGCATGCCACACTATGTCTCACTAAGTCTGTTGCTTCTTGTTGTTATCTATAACTTGAGTGGATATAGATCAAAACCGAACTTTATGCTTAAAATTTTTTTTTTTTCTGACCGTGACTCCCATCTCGGGCGCAGCCAGATCCCAATAGGGGTGCCCGAGATTCTAGTCCGGTACCTCCTTGATCTAATGCCTGTCATGTCTTATTCATTATCCATTTTTGTTTGTCCTCTCATCCATGTCCAATACGCACTCTTTATCCACGCTTTTCAGTTCACTACCATAACTTGCATTGTTTACTAGTGTTATTTCTTACAGTTTTGTAATACCCAGGTGTGCATCCTACACCCTCTTTGTAATTCTTATCTGTAAATCTCAATAAATCTTTTTGACAAGTAAATTTCTGATCGTTGTATAAATGTTTTGGTCCCAAAAAAGTGTCAAAAATGTCTGACATGTCCGCCCCAATATCAAAGTCCCGATAAAAATTGCAGATCGCCGCCATTACTAGTAAAAAAGAAAAATAATAAAAACACCATAAATTGGTTCCCATAGTTTGTAGACTAATTGCGCAAACCAATCAATATACACCGATTGCGTTTTTTTCTTACCAAAAATATGTAAAAGAATATAAATTGGCCTAACCCGATGAATTATAGCAAAAAGTAAAAAATATTGTTCTTTTTTCAAAATCGTTGCTCTTTGTTTGTTTATAGCGCAAAAAAATCCCGCAGAGGTGATCAAATGCCACCAAAAGAAAGCTCTATTTGTGGGAAAAAATGATAAAAATTTTGTTTGGGTACAACGTCGCACGACCGCGCAATTGTCATTCAAAATACGACAGCTCTGAAAGCCGAAAATTGGTCTGGGCAGGAGGGGGGATTAAGTGCCCAGTAAGCAAGTGGTTAAAAGACAGCAGCTACACGTTTTGTAGCTGCTGACTTTTCAAAGGCTGAAACTCCGCTTTAACCCAAAAAAGCCTCTAATATTCAAAAACCATATGGACTGTGGAAAGGAGCTGTTTTGCAACCTGGTGGTACGATAGAAAATCCTAAAATCACCTATTGAATGGTAATACTATAAACAAGGCATTTGCAGGATAGGAGCTATCCTTTAGGATAGTAATAGCTCTCTGAAGGTACCACCCCTCCCCCAGTTCTTCAATGCACGGTAAATATTACTCTTTAATAATCTTCTGTGCTGTTTTTATTACCCTCAGCAAGGCATTTCTATAATAGATCCTGCACATCCATTGCCACAGGGAGACGTAAAAGGTCAGCTCACCCTCAATGGCAGCCTTATACAAAGCTGAGGCAGACACAATCTGAAAAAAAGCCTGCTCTCCACAGCTTCTCCAAGAAGTACAATCTCTGATGAGTCTTGCCCACCAGACAGCATATGTGCCCTGTTCACGACAGATCCTTCCTAATTATTGTTGCCAAACAATGGCAACACCCTCTGAACCTACATCCCATCAATCACAACTGGCTCATAACTAGTTTCTCTGTTTCTCCTAAAATCTACAATTATTTCCTTTGTCTTATGCACATTTAGCTCTAAATCAGCAGTCTCCAAACTGAGGCCCATGGGCCGGATGCAGCGTTTTGCTTGCTCTTATCCAGACATTGGGCATTATTCCTCCCACTGACACCATCAAAAGGGCACAATTCCAACCACTCACACTAACAATGGAGCACAGTTGCTTCAATTGACACCAACAATAGAGCACAATTCCCTCTACTGACACTAACAATAGGGCACAATTCCTTCCACTGATACCAATGATTGGTCACTATTCCTCCTACTGACAAACTTCGTTGACACGAGGTAACAATCACACTCACCAACCTTAACACGGGAAAACTACCACAGTCACCCTCCTTATTACG
>BLSH010100106.1:474803-490172 GCA_018402905.1 Glandirana rugosa | reverse complement strand
TTCACGGGCAGTTATTTTGCGCCTTGGTTTTTCCACACGCTTCTTGCGACCCTGTTGGCTATTTTGAATGAAACGCTTGATTGTTCGATGATCACGCTTCAGAAGCTTGGCAATTTTAAGAGTGCTGCATCCCTCTGCAAGATATCTCACTATTTTTGACTTTTCGGAGCCTGTCAAGTCCTTCTTTTGACCCATTTTGCCAAAGGAAAGGAAGTTGCCTAATAATTATGCACACCTGATATAGGGTGTTGATGTCATTAAACCACACCCCTTCTCATTACTGAGATGCACATCACCTAATATGCTTAATTGGTAGTAGGCTTTCGAGCCTATACAGCTTGGAGTAAGACAACATGCATAAAGAGGATGATGTGGTCAAAATACTAATTTGCCTAATAATTCTGCACACAGTGTATTTCAATAAAAGTTTTTGTCTCCAGAGTTCAGCCTTTTATCTTCATAATTTATATGATCAACCTAGAGGGGAATTTATTACACATAAAACTAGAGTTTGAATTAAATGCTGGCCATAAAATAATTTTCTAAAAAAAAAAAAAACAAATCATTCTTAACCCAGCTTTCATGATACATATTTAGAAATAGCAATAAAAATAGTTAACAAGTGTCTCTTTAATAGGAAGCAAAATCACAGATATTTCATGTCTTTCCTACCTTTACAAATAGGAGGAGGATGACTCCATTGCCGGTTGGCTTGGCACTGTGCCCGAGTTGGACCTTGCATGACATATCCCATGTTGCAGGAGAATGTTACAACGTCATTGTAATTAAAGCCACTGCCACTTGTTCGTCCATAAATTGGACTGCCAGGGTGACCACAGCTAACAGCTGCCAGGGAGACATGAAGATCAAGAAAAAGAACACATTTGTTAGCCATTCATAAAAAGTACAAGTCATTTTGGCATAAAACTAGCAATATGAGATTGCAAATAAAGCTGAATTGAAGCAAAAAAAAAATTGAAAATATTTAAATGTATGCATTAAAGCTCAGTTGAAATCAAGAGAATGAGGACACCCCTCCAAATTCTTCAGCCCAGGTGTTTTTTGTGAAGGGCATTGTTAAAGTGTATGTAAAGCTAAAACCTTTATTTTAGAGTATAAAATGGTTAAAACCCTAACAAGTTTTTTTTTTTTTTTTTTTTATGACTGTGCCCAGCCAGAGAGATTTACCTTCACTTTCTGTTCCGTAATAGGAAATGAGAGAAAGTCTCTCCAAAGTAAAATAGTGGGAGTATAGTAGAATAGCTGGGAGTATACTTAAACTCATGAGGGCCACATAGGGTTAGGCTAGAGGGTTAAAGGAAATGTAAAGTCTCGTTTTTTGTTTTTTCTTTAACCATTTCAAGACCGCCCGCCATCATTATATGGCGGTACTTTGCCGTTGAATACCGTTGCTATGGTAGCAGGTAACTATCATAACCCCAGTATTTTTAAAAATGGTGGGCGGTCCTCTTTCGGATAAAAGTGGTCTCTGTGGCGGATTCGCTGCAAGATTACTTTTATCAGGGGCGGGAGAGAGGGCCCCGCTCCTGCCCCGCTCCTGCCAGGCTCCGATCATCTCCTCCGCTTACCGACCTGCTGGTAGCAGCGGATATGATCCAGTCCATTCCTCTCAATGCCTGAATGCCGACTGAGGGGAAGATGGCCCCCACTCCGCTCCATAGCATTGTAGGGAGGAAGCGACTTCTCTTCCACCCAAAGCTCTTAAAGGAGACATTTTTTTCAAGTGTCATTTCTTTTTTTTATTGCATTTAAGTGTAAATAAGAGATATGAGATCTCATATTTAAGAGGTCCTGGCATGCTTTTTTTCTATTACAAGGAATGTTTACATTCCCTGTAATAGGAATAAAAGTGATCACTTTTTTTTTTTTTAAAGGACGGTGTAGAAATAAAAAATAAAAAATAAAATAACAAAAAAAAAAAATGAAAGCACCCGGTCCCGCCGAACTTGCGTGCAGAAGCGAACACATATATACAGTAAGTCACGCCCGCATATGAATACGGTGTTCAAACCACACATGTGAGGTATCGTCGTGATCATTAGAGTGAGAGCAATCATTGTAGCAGTAGACCTCCTCTGTAACTCAAAACTGGTAACCTGTAGAAATATTTAAACCTCGCCGAAGGAGATTTTTAGGTACCAAAGTTTGTCGCCATTCCACATGCAGGGGCAATTTTGAAGCATGACATGTTGAGTATCAATTTACTTAGCATAGCATTATCTTTCACAGTATGGAAAAAATGCACCACCAAATTATGGGTGTCAGGTCCGAGCATTCCTAGATGAATAGTTTCCTGGAAAGTGGATTGGTCGTTGTGGGCCATTTGAATGGCCCCCAAGGTCTCCCGATCTGACCCCCTTAGACTTTTATCTTTGGAGTCATCTGAAGGCAATTGTCTATGCTGTGAAGATACGAGATGTGCAGTACATGAAACTACGGATACTGGAAGCCTGTGCTAGCATTTCTCCTGTGGTGTTGCTATCAGTGTGTGAAGAGTGGGAGAAGAGGGTTGCATTGACAATCCAACACAATGGGCAGCACATTGAACACATTTTATTAGTGGTCAGAAACTTGTAAATAACTCATGAAAGAATAAAGTTACGTTAAAACCATTGTTTTTCTTGTGAAATTCTTGTGAAATTCCCAATAAGTTTGATGTGTCACATGACCCTCTTGGATTCAAAATGGCCGACTTCAAAATGGCCACCATGGTCACCACCCATCTTGAAAAGTTTCCCCCTCACATATACTAATGTGCCACAAACAGGATGTTAATATCACCAACCATTCCCATTTTATTAAGGTGTTTCCATATAAATGGCCCACCCTGTACTTTGTGACACAATTTGAAGAAGGCAATTTACTGTTCCAGTATGAACGTGCCTCTGTGCACAAAGCCAGCTCCATAAAGACAGAGCTTGATGAGTTTTGTGTAGAGGAACTCAAGTGCCCTGCAAAGACCTCACAACTTTTCTGAATGGACACAAATTCACACAGACACACTCCAAAATCTTATGGAAATCCTTCTCCAAAGGATGGAGGCTGGTATAGTTGCAATAGGGAAGGGATGGTTGTTAAAACCTTAGACCCCTTTTACACTGAGGCGCTTTTCAGGCACTTTCACACTAAAAAAAAGCTGAAAAGCTAATGAAAACCTATTTCCATTAAAATCAATGAATTCTTTCACACTGGGGCAGTGCACTGGCAGGGTGGTGAAAAAACGCCCCTCTCCATTGAAATGAATGAAAAGCGCCTGAAACGCTCATCAAAAGTGCTCAGTGTTTTACTGGCAGTTTAGAAGCGCCTCAGTGTGAAAGGGGCCTAATAGTAGGTTTGATTGAACAGGCCCAAACAAAGCATTTTCTTCACTAACAGCTGTGCTTGCTGTCAGTGCTGTATAAACTGTAAGTAACTTCAGCTATGAACAGCATACAGCAGGGACGTGTGGTGAGGTCAGTGGCTTGTGAGACACTGTCTAGTATCAGAGCCAGATACACACAGGTTACATACGCCACCAATGTTACAGCAAGAGCAATAATTCTAGCACTAGACCTTCTCTATAACTCTAAACATGTAACCTCTATAATATTTTAAAGCATTGTCTACGGAGATTCTTAAGTACTGAAGTTTGGCGCCATACCACAAGTGTGCACACATTTAAAGCGTGACATGTTAGGTACCTATTTACCTGGTGTAACATCATCTTTCACATTATACAAAAAAATGGGCTAACTTTACTGTTTTTTTTTTTTATTCATGAAACAGTTTCTTTCCAAAAAAAGTATCTGAAAAATTGCTGCGCAAATACTTTGTAACATAAAAAGTTGCAATGGCCGCCATTTTATTCCCTAGGGTGACTGCTAAAACAATATATATAATGTTTTGGGTTATGAGTAAATTTCAAGCAAAAAATTATGATTTTTACATATAGGAGAGAAGTGTCAGAATTGGCCTGGGTGGCAAGGGGTTAATTGTTATAAGTAATATACAAATAATCATTATATATCATGTTTAAAGTAATTTACTATATTTTCAAAAACTATACTCAAGCATGTGGCTTAATAGACAAATTATTGAAGTTTGAAATTATAACTTCAAACCAGTAATTTCACAGTAAATAGATAAATAATAAATGACTATTTTATAACATATAGTATAATAATATATGATTTAGTTTGTACCTTTTCAGCAGTAGATTCTTATTCTCCCTCTTAACTGTGTGAGGAAAACACTGGATTATGGGTAAATCCCCATAAACTTGTTTTTTTCTTGTAGTTAAGAGGGCTGGGCTGGAAGGGAGAATTTGTCTTTTAGACACATGCCCCCTTCTATGACACTGCAGTGAGGCATGCTGCAGCATTTTTATTGGACAGCTTGGGCCAATGGTGCTTTACCATTGGATAAGGCTCCAAGCTGCCCATTAAGCGCAATGCCTCTGACAAGAAGTGAGGAGAGGCACTGTGAGCTCATCCTCTCAGTCTACTGCAAACACAATGGGGTTGATTTACTAAAGGCAAATAGACTGTGCATTTTTGAAAGTGCAGTTGCACTCTGCAAGTGAAGTTGCTCCAGAGATTAGTAAATGAGGGAGAGCTCTGCTGACTTCCATCATCCAATCATGAGCAAGTAAAAATGCTGTTTTTTTTTTCCTTGCATGTGATTGGTTGTTCTTTGCAAAGTGAACCTTTACCTCATTTACTAATCTCTGGAGCAACTGCACTTGCAGAGTGCAAATGCACTTTCAAAAGTGCACAGTCTATTTGCCTGTAGTAAATCAACCCCAATGTGTCAGCTTGTTTTTAAACTGGTCGCTCTGTATGTGGCTTCTGACAGGCTGCACAGGGAGCCCAGTATCTCCGAAACAATAGATGATAGGAGACCCACATTTTTACCAGTGGTGGGGTAGGACTTCAGCTACCTACTTACCAAATTTGGGATCTTTGTCACCCCAGGTTGCTGAGCTATGACCCACAAAGTCAATTTTTTTTTATGTTCATGGCAGGCTCTGCCTCACCTGCCTCCCCTGACTGCATATTCCTGGCATAGAGTACTATGTCCTGTAAATGGGACAAAAACTTTCCATCCTGTTGCTAGAACAAAATTGAGTCTGGCTGAGTGCTACTCAGCCATTCAGAGGAAGCTTTGTAATTTCTGAATGAATACAATGATTCCACTAACTGGCTGAGGTGGAGGGGCAAGCAGATGACATTACTCTCTCTACCTATGCCTATCAGAGGAAGCCTTATATTCAGAACATACCTGTACACATTTTCCTTTTGAGTGGCTTAGCACCCCTCATCGCAACTCAATTTTGTTTCAGGAATGTGACAGAAAGTCTCTGTACTGCTACTGAAACACAGCTCTGTATACTGCATACACATAGTTTATACAGCGCTGACAGCAAGCACACCTGTTAGCAGGGCTGCTGTTAGAAATCATGGGGCCCTGAACTGCCTACCTGACAGGACCCCCCTTTTTTTTATACATATTTTTAACAGCCTTTTTGGGGGCTTTTGATAAAATATCAGGGGTGTAAGCAGACGGCTTCAGCTGCACTGGACAGTGAATGAATGGGAAGAGCTCTGAGGCTCCCAATTCATTCCCAAACTAAATCATAGTAAATACAGTTTACTATGCTTCAGTGATGCATGGGCACAGTTAGTAGTCAGTGTTAATTTCTCACTGTGTTTAACATCCCCCTGTGTGCCCTCAGCAGCTACCAATGCCCCTGCAGCACAGCCAGAGGAAGAAAAAGGAGGAGAAGCTAGGCAGAGCTGCAGTGGGAGCCACAAGAGTTGGCAATAAGGCAGTACAGCCATCACTTCTGCTCAGCAGGTGCCTGGGCCCCTCTTTTGAACTTATGGGGCCTGGGTCCAGTACAGGAGGGCTGGCTGTACTGCCTTATCAGCGGCCCTGCCTGTTAGTGAAGTAAATAACTTGTTTGGACCTGTATGGACCAAAAGAACTATTTCAAGTTCAATCAAAGTTAGGTTTTAAATCTATGTTAATACCCATGGTTTTTTAATGAGATGGCCAACTATCTCATATATATGCGATGGTCAGTTGTCTACAAACAGTACAATAACTTTGTTAGTCTGCTATTAGAATACATAGGGACTGTGCTATGATGCCAAATCAGTCAATGAACTTTAAAACACGAAATCATGGGGAAATGTAAAAAACAATTATTGTAACTTGTGAATAGTGGCAACAATAAAAAATGACTATCTGAAGTTGTAGAGCTCTGAAGTTTGTAAAGTGGGTCAGGAACCTAGTTTTAAAATAATATTTATTTATTTATTTCAGGTACTTATATAGCACTGTCAATTTACGCAGCGCTTTACATATATATTGTACATTCACATCAGTCCCTACCCTCAAGGAGCTTACAATCTAAGGCCCTAACTCACATTGATACATATACTAGGGCCAGTTTAGACAGGATCTAATTTACCTACCAGCATGTCTTTGGAGCGTGGGAGGAAACTGGAGTACCTGGATGAAACCCACGCAGGCACAGGGAGAACATGCAAACTGCCAGACGAAAGTGCTAACCACTACACCACTGTGCCACCCAATAATATCCTTCATTGTAATTTCAATAGATTTCTTTATTATATATAGCAAGAGTAAACTAGACATACAATATAAAATTAAGTGCACTGTGCATATGCACAGAAGTCCTGTAGTTTGGGTTATACATTCATATAGCAATTTAAACTTAAAGCTAACTGCAAGTTACTACTTGCATTCTACCTGCCAAAGAGTTTTCCATACTTTGATACTACCTGCCAAAGAGTTTGTCATACTTTGATACTACCTGCCAAAGAGTTTGTCATGCTTTGATACTACCTGCCAAAGAGTTTGTCATACTTTGATACTACCTGCCAAAGAGTTTGCCATACTTTGATACTACCTGCCAAAGAGTTTGTCATACTTTGATACTACCTGCCAAAGAGTTTGCCATACTTTGATACTACCTGCCAAAGAGTTTGCCATACTTTGATACTACCTGCCAAAGAGTTTGCCATTTTTATGTTGCCAGTGTGATCCACTTACTAGGAGTCTGCCCTGCATCCCCAGTGCATCATCAGGTTGGTTATCCTTATCTAGCTAAACAACTAAAGAATTGTAGCACACATGGATGAACCAACCCTCTGCTTATTCTGCATTCTCCTGCTGTCACATATGCTTTGCATTGAAGCTCAACTGGCTAAGAGAACTCAATCTCTCTCTCTCCCTCTTTCTCTCAGTCTGAGCAGATTGCCAAAGGCTGATATCAAGAGAGACTCTGATACTTACACTAGTTACATTTAAATATGCATCTAATGGTTTTTGATGGATACATTAATTAATTAACTGTAGTTTTTATTTTGCCTGGACCTGAACTTTACAAAATATTGGGAAAAGAAAGAAAAAAAAAATCCCTGCTGTCTTCTAGCTACATTGTTTTCCACAATTCAATGTTCTATTTAAAGCTTCACTTCCAAGAAGCACCGTCTCTTTTTAAAATGTGTAATATGTCACAGTTGCAGATAGCTATTACCTATTTCCTGGCTGTTCAGCATAGCAGTTACTGTGTGGTTTTCTATAATTGGATGTTGAAAAACACTACATTCACCTTTGCTGCTGTTAGCACTGACCCTAGAGCAATTATTTTCCTTGCTCTATTCTTATTCCTATCCAGCAGATTTGGAAAGTCTTGTTTGACAGAGATTCATTCTTGTTTAAAGATTATCGATAGAGTAACATGTTGTTCCCCATGGTCTAATACCCTTTTCTCTCTTTAGTTTAACATGAAAACGAATGGAACCGTTGAGTGATTGAATCTGATTACAAGGGATTTAGAGCATATATTTAGAGGGAACTGACAATTAACGATTAAAATGTTCAGACCTCACTGTCATAAGACTGGTATTTAGGTGATAATGGAGTAAATATCAAACAGTATACTAATATGCTGTAAATGTCATTGTAAAAACGAAGCTAATAAAAGATGCATTTGTAAAACCGCATAAGATCTATGAAGAATGAGGCAAAAACAATAAGTGGTGATAATAAGAGCTTTTTTCTATGTTAATTTTTGGGTACATGCCTTAAAACATAATTAGATATAGGCAAGTTCCTCTAGAACAAACATAATGAATCACTTATATATACAGTAGTTGTAGCATCCTCCTAGTTCAGCGTAGTCTGCTAAGTAAATTTAGACAGCTCCTCTGTAAACTGTGAAACATGAGTTGACTACCTGGGACTGTTCAAAGTCTAACAGGCTGCTGTTCTGCTACTTCCCCCTGTCTTCTAGAGATTTCTGGGAGTATGGTGGGAGGGAAAGCAGAACCAGCAATCTGAATATTTATGGAGCTCTAGCCACTCCCTGGAGAGGTGTACCTAGAAGGTGGAGGGAGAACCCATAAATGCCTTGAGGCCTGGTAGCAGAGTTCAGAGTTACTGGGTCAAGAACTTCAGAAGGAGACCCCTGTGCTGGGGCTCTGCCCCTGGGCAGAGAGAGAAAGGGAGAGAGAGGAAGCCGAGAAGCCTTTGAAGACATCAAAGTCCTAGTTAGGCTTAGCTTAGTTAGGGGTCTAACAAAGAGAGACTAGTATAGAGACTGAGAGAGGCCAGAAGAGATTTGGTGGAAGGGAATCCAATCATTCTGGGACTGATCCTAGCCCCCCTCAAATTGTGTATTTCAACAGTTCTGGGGTATCCAATGCAACCCATCCCTATTCAAGTTCCTGTTCCCAATAAAACCCCCAATAAAGAAACCCTTTTACTTATTCTTGAGCCAAAGGATGTATGTTGTGAGTGGGGGAAATAGGCCCGAATAACCAATTGCTCCTGTGTATGTATTTATGCTTTGCTCTTATTATTCATTTTGTGTTTTTTGATTTTGTTTCACTTTGTGATTTAATTTAAAGGGGACATGCACACTTATTTTTGTTTTATGTAATTATTTATGTCCTATATTCAGACATTTATGTCTGAATATAGGAGATCTGGTGGAGATCTTCACAGCAGCCTGAGCACCCCACTCCCAAGATGGCGCCGTGAACACAGCAGACGGCAGGCAGCGAAACGGACCGCAAGGACAGAGGGCAACAATGAATCCAGCGTCTAGTAGAGGACAGGCAAGTGACCCACACTCACCTACCCAAAGCCCACAAAAGTCTAGGCCCAGACTGGACCCCATGCAGCAGATATTACTGGACGAGGAGGGGGAAGAGGGAGACACAACGGAGGAGACAAGAGAGGAGAGTGATCTCATATCACAGTTCCCCACTACAGGGCAGCCAATTATGGACACCACACTTAAGAGCATGCTGGTGGCACTCCGCAGCACCTTAGAAAACGACATGCTGTCAATGGTCTTCAAGATCAAAGCAGAAGTCTCTGACCTGGGTGAGTCGACATCATGGAGGACAAGATGTCTGATTTTGCAGAGGTACACAATGATCTTGTGGACGCCTATAAAGAATCAGCAGACACTATCGACAAATGTAAAACAAAAATCGCTGATATAGAAGGCCGTTCCAGAAGGAACAACCTGAAATTTAGGGGGGTCCCCGAGTCGATACAGCCGGGAGACCTCAAAAAATATATTCAACAAATGATCAAAACCCTCCTTCCGGAAACACCACCAGCTGAACTAATTATCGATCGGGCACATAGGCTCCCAAAAACTCCCTACATCTCCGAACACATCCCTCGAGATGTGATAGTGAAGATCCACTTTTATCATGTAAAAGAGGAACTTCTACAAATATCCAGACACTTAAACCCCCTGCCTGATCCTTACACGGTGATCAAATTGTTCACAGACCTATCCCAGCACACTCTGGCAGCTTGTCACAATTACTAAAATGCTGCAAAACCATAAAATATTATACAAATGGTGACCACCCGCCAAAATCATCATCACCAGGGGCAACAGACAACATGTGATCACCACACTGTACGAGGATCTCCATCTACTCCGGGAGTGGAAACTCCTCCCACCATCTGAGGGAAAACCCCAGAGAAGAACCAATAACCAACCCGCAAAGAAACCAGATGACATTACTGACTGATGTACTACACAAACAGACCTAGCACATTAAGACAAGCTCCCGGTGTACTTCTAGGGGAATTCCCTGCGGAACTCTCCTGTACCCATTCCGCCTCCCGACACCCAAACAAATAGGAGGCTGTCCTTGCGGAGCCCAATTTCTTTCCCCCTCCATTCTCAGAGTAGCGGCTGCTACTCTGTAATCTAAAGGATTACAAATCCTATCCCTTTGTTCACTATGTTACAGTTCTTTAATTGGATAAGGTTATTTCCTATTTTGTTCTCCGAAGCAGCTCAACTTCAACTCAGCTCACCTTAGGCTAGCCCTATTGTTTTGCTCCCACTAATAAAGTGGGCCACTATGACTCAATCCAGCTTTTGTACTAAAACTTTTTATCCTAGCAGGTACACCGCTTCATCCTCCAGATGGAGGAGCACCTCCGAAAGGTTACAACATGATCATCCCCAAGACACAGTGTTCAAGATCCACCTCATCAAAGCCAAAAGTGACTCACAGGAAGTCGATAGATCACGACCCCATCCAAGCTCAACAAAGCAACTGGGTAAAGTACTCTTAATCATTAAAAACACAGGTCACAATGCCCTTAACACTAGTTTCTCTAAATGTCCATGGGCTAAATAGTCCTTTCAAAAGAAGGGCGACATGGAAAGAAGCCATAAAGTTACAGGCTGATGTTCTAAGTATCCAGGAGACTCATTTCCAGGACTCCAAGACTCTCCAATGCTCCCATAATCTTTACCCGCACACATTTAAAGTGAATGCCCCAGTCAAAAAAAATGGGGTTATGATTTCAATATCCTCAAAAGTGGCATTTCAAATGTATGATATCTTCACGGACCCTAAGGGAAGATACATAATCTTAATTTGTAACATTAACAATGTACATTATACAATTGTTAACCTGTATGCCCCAAATGTTGGGCAACTCAAATTTCTGAGGAACCTTTTTAAAAAAATAGAGAGGTGCCGGAATGGCTTGCTCATACTGATGGGGGATTTCAATACCATAATTGACCCAAAACTTGATACATCTAAATCAAGCATACACCCAAGACAAACGCTGCAACAATTTATAAAAATCAACCAATTGTACGATCCGTGGAGATGCCTCCACACAGACAAAAGGGATTTCACGTATTTCTCTGCACCACACGGGTCATGCACAAGAATAGACCCAATTTTGACAGATCTGAACGTTTTACATATGACTCAAAAAGCTGAAATTTTTCCCATAACATGGTCAGACCATGCCCCCATCAGAGTGACGATCTCAGAAGACACCAAAGCCCTTCCGACACGCCTCTGGAGAAACAATGCATATTTATTTGCCAACCAAACTCATAGAGACAGACTATTAACACAACTTGAGGAATTCTTCCAACTGAATTCTACCCCAGAATCTGCCACACCTACTATATGGTGCACGCACAAGGCCTACAGTAGAGGTCTCTTAATACAACTAGCAGCTAGAGAAAGGAAGAAGAGGCTAAAAAAGATGGATGATGCACTTTCTTTAATACAATCACTAGAACAACATCATAAAACCACACATGACCCCTCAACTCTCACAAAATTAACTAAAGCTAGGAATGACCTAAAACTTCTTATGATAGAAGACTCTGAACACCAAACACGCAAATTAAAAGCACTCCACTACTCGCAAGGCAATAAAGCGGGCAAACTCTTAGCCTCCCAATTAAAAAAATCGAAGAATAAAAAATTCCATAGCTTTCATCCACAACCAGAAAACCCAAGAAAGGATAACGCACCCAAAAGAAATCACAAATTATTTTAGGAACTATTATCAGAAGTTATACAATTTACATAATGACCACACATCCACCCAACCAGATCAAAGTACTATAGATCAATACTTAACCTCCTTGACCTGGCCCAGAATAGAGGAAGAAAAACTGCAAGAACTATACTCCCCTATAACCACATTAGAAATCACTAGAGTAATTAACTCTCTCCCTAATAATAAATCACCAGGAGCAGATGGATTATCATCTGAATATTATAAAACTTTCCAATCTATCCTTATTCCACACCTAAAGTCCCTATTTAATAAAATTATGTCCACAGGTAAATTCCCCATGATAATGCTAAAAGCTATCATAGTTACACTGCCAAAGCCAGGAAAAGAACCAACTACCCCACAAAACTTTCGCCCGATTTCACTTCTAAACACTAACCTAAAGATATTCTCAAAAATATTAGCAAAAAGACTTATAGAAATAACACCATCCCTTATAAATATGGACCAAGTGGGATTTGTAAAAGGACGGCAGACGTCAGACGGCACCAGGAGGATGATAGGGCTCCTCACGAAACTAGAACAGAAAAAAACCAAAGCAGCCTTCTTAGCATTAGATGCTGAGAAGGCCTTTGATAGGGTTCATTGGGGATACCTTCAGGCTACCCTAACAAAGTTCAGTTTTCAAGGCCCCATTCTTACAGTTATCTCAGCCCTATATTCAACCCCTACAGCTCAAGTATATACTTCCACAACTCTCTCGGACCCATTCGCAATCACCAATGGGACGAGACAAGGTTGCCCTCTATCAAAATCAAAATAGCAGAATACACACATAAAATTGGATTCTTTGCGGACGACGTACTCCTAACTCTCACTAACATCCCTACGGGCAATCCAAGAAGAGATCGAAAAGTTCAGGCAAATTTCATACTACAAAATAAATGTATCAAAATCCTCTATTTTAAGTATCAGCCTAAGTAATAGGGGCATTAATCCCCTTAAAAGAGAATTCCCCTACTCATGGAATAACAACAAAATTGACTATCTTGGAATTAAACTTACCTTCCCAACCTCTAAATTATATAAGGAAAACTTTCCGCCACTCCTAACCAAAATCCAACAAGACTTAACCTCCTATAGGAAAATGGAAGTCTCATGGATAGGCTGAGTTGCAGCTTTTAAAATGTTATCCCTCCCCAAAATACCCAATATTTTTCGAACAATTCCTATTAGTCTCCCAACCAAATTCTTCACATCCATCAACACATTTAAGAACCTCTACATTTGGAAAAATGGTAAACCAAGAATAGCCCGCCACATCCTCTCTAGGAACAAAACTCAAGGCGGCATTAACATACCATATATCGCCTTGTACCACAAAGCAACAATACTAGAACAAATGAAGGCGTGGTTTGAACCATTGACCAACAACCGCTGGGTCAGTATAGAAAAATCTCTCCTAGCCCAAAGAGAATTACCCGCACTCCTATTAGCAAACGACTCACACCAAAAGCTCTATGCGAACATTACCTCTACTATCCTAGCTTCAGTGGAAGCGTGGAACTATTCCCTTCAGCTAACTGCGAGTCACGAACCTCAAAAATGAATCCCCATTCCCCTCAGAGCGTACTAGTTCCTAATTCCTCAATTCTGTATAGACACTGCTAGAGACTTTGCCCAAAATACAGATACATCACAGGTGACAACACCTCAGCCAACCGATACAATGAGGGTAGCATATAAACAAGTACAAATTACACATTTTCATAGAACCTTTCACCCTAAGATGGTCAAAGTTGATGAAGGTATATGGAACCTTTATATGAACCCAAACACTAAACAAAAAGGAACCTCATGGGTCTATAAGCACCTAAACCAATGTCAGAACACACTCAAACCCCATCAAATTCTAGTCTGAGAAAAGGAGTTTGGGTGGGACATTCCACTTATACACTGGAACCAAGCCCTGCGCTGGCCCACAAGTCTATCAAAATGTACCTCTCACTGGGAAAATGCTGTGAAGAAACTATATAGAGGGTACTTAACTCCAACCAGACTTAATCACATATATCCTAACCTTTCCCCTACCTGTTGGCGCCAGTGCAGAGATAGAGGAAGCTTGCACCACATCCTATGGTCATGCCTCAAACTATCTGAGTTTTGGAAATATGTATTTGAACTTATCTCATATGTATCTGAGACTAAATTAAACCCATGCCCCGTCCTAGCACTTTTTAGCCTTTACCTGGACCAAATTCCCAAAACCGACAGGTCAATAGTACTACACATCCTCATAGCCGCAAGACTGTCAATCACCAGTAAATGGAAACAGGAAACAGTACCTGACATACTAGAGGTGATCCAAAGAACTAAAACGAACTATATATGTGAAAAACATGCAGCTAGTCAATCTGGTTTAACTCCTTCACTTGACAAATTATGGTCTAAATGGGTCAGCAAGTTTAACTAAAATCTATGAAGAACTAGGCCTCAGATCCACATGAACGAAGTGCGATGTACAGGCACAGAAGTCTCCCTCTTTGATTGCCAGTACAAGAATATCACACAGAAGGACTGCAAACACAGCGAGGATGCCTCCGTCAAGTGCAACATTCCATACATGGGGTATGAGAACACGGTCAGTAACGCCATGCTTTCCTTTATAAGATTATCACAAGCCTGTGAGATCCATAATGTTATTTCTGATTATTGCCTGGATTATGATTGTGGAACATTGTGGGAGAAGCAGAGAACAGGGAAGAATCTGTGGACTGCTGTGTGGATGTGAAGCGAAAGAAGATTCTTCAGAAGAGTATGGTGCTGTGGATGGAATATATGGAGTGATGTGAGGTGGGACATGTGAGGGTTTTCTGGAGATGTGGAAGAAAAGGGAGAACCTTCAGAAAAGTTTGGGATTGTGGATGGAATGGAATATATTGAGAAATGTGAGTTGGGACATGTGATGGTTTTCTGGATATATGAGGGAGAAGGAAGATTCTTCAGAAGAGTATGGTATTGTACATGGAGTGGAATATATTGAGTGATTTGAGGTGGAAGATGTGAGAGTTTTCTGGAGATGTGGAGGAGAAGGAAAGGCCTTCAGAAGAGTATGGTATTGTGGATGGAATGGAATATATGGAGTGATGTGTTGTGGCACATGTGAGGGTTTTCTGTGAGGTATATAAGGTAAGGTAGGTGTTATGGTATGAGAAGACTTCCGGAAAGGAAGAGGAGGTGTAGAGGTCTTTTGAGAGTGTAGAAGGTGGAGTTTAGTGAGTTATATAAGGTGAGGTACATGTTATGGTATGAGAAGACTTCTTAGAAGGAAGAGGGAGTATATAGGTCTTTTGGTAGTGTACAGGGTTGAGTGTAAAGAGTTATATAAGGTAAGGTAGGTGTTAGGGTTTGAAAAGACTTCCAAGAGGGAAAAGAAGGTGTAGAGGTCTTTTGGGAGTGTACAGGGTGGAGTGTAGTGAGGTATATAAGGTAGGTGTCGTGGTATGAGAAGACTTCTTAGAA
>BLSH010100106.1:444962-474793 GCA_018402905.1 Glandirana rugosa | reverse complement strand
CATAACTGCCCCCACCTGTGTTATTAGCTGCATAACTGCCCCCACCTGTGATACTGGCTGCATAACTGCCCCCACCTGTGATACTGGCTGCATAACTGCCCCCGCCTTTGATACTGGCTACATAAGTGCCCCCATCTGTAATACTGGCTGCAATTTACCCCCTCCTGTGATATTGGCTGCAATTTAACCCACCTGTGATATTGGCTGCAATTTACCTCCACCTGTGATGTTGGCTGCAATTTACCCCACCTGTGATATTGGCTGCAATTTACCCCCACCTGTGATATTGGCTGCAATTTACCCCCACCTGTGATATTGGCTGCAATTTACCCCACCTGTGATGCTGGGGCTGTATACTGTGGTGCTGAGCTGTATACTGTGTCCTGTGATGCTGAGCTGTATACTGTGTCCTGTGATGCTGGGGCTGTATACTGTGTCCTGTAATGCTGAGCTGTATACTGTGTCCTGTGATGCTGAGCTGTATACTGTGCCCTGTGATGCTGAATTGTATACTGTGTCCTGTGATGCTAAGCTGTGTACTCCTGACACAATATGTGGAATACAGGGGACGGAGTGGGGGGATTCTATAAGGGGTTGGGCTTATTAAAGTAGGAGGGGTCAAAAGGAGGGCGGGGCCTGACACCCCCCATCCTAAAACTTCACCAGCCACCACTGTGAGAGAGGCCTGCACCAATTCCTTTTTTTAACTTAGTGCTGCCCTGGTTGTAAGCATGCCTGTAGCTCCCAGCTTCCTAATCACCACCCGAATGGAAGTTGTCACATTTTGCTGCTGTAGTAAAACCACTGCTAAATGGTTTGTTTCCACTGGTGCGGGAGGTTAGTTCAGCTATATGCCAAACCTCTGAAGACAAATTCTGTGTAAACCAGGTATTGAACTGAACTAGCAGCTCATCACTAGATAGAGTGTAAAAAAATGGCCCAGAAAAAACTGTGAATGCATTTTTATTTGCAAAGAATGATATATCCACACTGACTATCATTATTACAATAATTATTATGGTTAAATAAAAAATATTATGAACATTTTGAATTGTATCTGTGAGCACAATGTATTACATAATTACATGTTTTATTTATTATCAATAAAATTGTAATAAAATATATTTTGGCAGCCAGTCTAATCCCAATTCCTTATTTGCATTACTTATTTATTTTTTTAATTCCTTCTTGCACATGTATATTTTTGTAGACTGGAATAAAAAAACAAGTAGTGCTGAGCAGTTTTTTTGGCTGACAGTGATCAGTGTCAGTGCAGATTTATTGGGTGAATGGCCTTCTTAGAATCTGTCCTCATGAATACTTTCATGAGACAGCTGTTGTAGCGTAGTAGCAGAATATCTCAGGAGAAGTCCAAATAAAATGAAAAACTGATTATCTGCACAACTGATGATTTTATATCCAGATTAAACTTTGGTATTCTAATGAAATCATAAAATATAATAAGATATGCTATAATATAATTCAATATATCAATGCAATATCATATTATACAAAGTAATGTAATAGATAATATTGTATCATATCATTTTATATCAGATTATATCATATAATCTCATGTAATAATAGTGGGGGTGTGCTTTCTATAATTTAGAGTTATATTTATGACACACCAGATATGGGATGGTTGTATAAAATATGAGATATTTTACAGGATATTGCAGGCAGTTCCTCAAGCACCACATGCAACTATAGAGCAACAGAGCTAAGAATTCCCCTAATATAGAGGTCATGGCTGAATTATTATGCAGTTGTCATTTTTTATGATCTGGAAAAGTGAAGATGTATACATCAAGGATAAATTAGGATACCAAAATGTGTCCCCAATGCTTACAGTTGACTGCAAATACGCTTTATGCAGCATCAATTTTACCATGCAATTTACATTGAATTGTAGTCATGCTGAGTAATATTGGTATCCTTTGCCTTAAAATCTATTACTCTGTAAGCAAATAAGGTGACTTTATATATTTGAGGACATTTATGCCATCTCTTGCACCCATTAAAAATATAGCTTCTTCTTTTTTCCCTAAAAGTGATTCAGTTGAATGTGTAGTTTTCTTTATATTTATTTTTTATTTTATCATGGACTACTTTTATTGTTACATTTTAGTCATGTAAATATGAAATATTTGATGACAAAGCGACATAGTGAGATAGTGACATTTTGTATTATGACTACTAGTCAGCAGATAGATCTTTATGGTTATTTTCCATGTTGCTCCTTTAATGTAAAAAACCTGTTGTTTCTAGAGCTCAATAGCTCAAGCTGAATATACACAGTGGGGTTGATACTAAAATCGGAGAGTGCAAAATCTGGGGCATCTCTGCATAGAAACCAATCAGCTTCCATTTTTTTTTTTGTCAAAGCTTAATTGAACAAGCTCAAGTTAGAAGCTAGAATATAGAAAAAGAAAATTGGGACAGGACTTTAAAGGGACAAGGCATTTGGATATTGGATAAAAACACATTTTATTACAAAATATTTTAGTAATTTTTTTAGTAAATCAGCCCCTGTGTGTCAGCCATAGCACAGGTGTATTTTTACTAACCCACCTATTTAAGCTAAACTACACTAACCTCACCCTCACCCCAGCTGCTTACTTACCACATTAGTGCTGCAGTCTCTTCTAGATTTTATACTATGTCCAACTAAATGATCTTTATTTCTAAGACCCTATTGACTTGAATGAGACTGTATATCAAGAATGAGGATCTTCAGTATTTATTCAAGTCAAAGAGGCTAACGCTGAAATTAGCTTTGGGACTATAAGTAGGGGATTGCCAAAAGTTTATCTAGAAGCACTTCTACATTACATAGTTAGATAGTTAGTCAGGTTGAAAAAAGACACAAGTCCATCTAGTTCAACCGTTTATTGATTGGTTTGCGCAAAAGCTGCCGCGTTTACCAAACATGAGACTTTATTTATGGCGTTTTTACAATTTTTTTTTTTTTTTTGTAGTAATGGCAGCGATCTGCAATTTTCATCAGAACTGTGATATTGGGGCGGACATGTCAGACATTTTTGACACTTTTTTGGGACCAATGACATTTATACAGCGATCAGAAATGTATTAGGTAAATAGAAAGAGGTAGTAAATCCTGTTTAAAAAAAATTGCCGGGACCCCTGTAGGCTACAACACTAATGTGCTATGTGCTAGTATGCAACGCATACTAGACATACCTTTTAAACGGAGCTCTCCAGCAACACACTGTGACTGCTGCAGGTGTTTCTATCTTCAGTCTTCCATCTGGGTTCATGATCCCTGAGCGTTTACATGGCTGGAATGAGATGACTTCACTCCCGCACATGTGCACAGAGTCACAATCTTGGCACGACACTCTCTACCATGACAGCATACTCAGTGTGCCCATAATGCAGAAGCCACAGTGACCAGTGGCAGCCCATCAATTAGGGGAGCAAGGGTGCTGTCCCCCTTATCCATGTGTCCGGCCCCTAATCCAGATGCAGGGCACTGGATGCATGGATTCCAATGGGGCGATGATTTTTTTTGAAGCATGTGATTAGAGCCAGAGGCTCTAATAAGTTTCAAAGTAGGGTGGGCTCGGGGTGCAGAGCACTGCGCCCGAAGCCCATCCAGTTGTGCGACACTAGCAAATGAATATTCGCTATTTTCACACTAATTCTCCTCCCAATCAGGAAGCGGGTCCTGAGACCCCTTTCCCGATTTGCCAAAAGGAAAAGCTACGCTAGCCACTGGGAGGAGGAGGGAGGAGACGTGAGGAGAGGAGATGTAGGGGAAGCTAGCCGACCGCCTGTCTTTCGCTGGGAGGGAAGTCAGAGGAGAAGCTACACTGGCCTTCGGGAGGAGACGCAAGGAGAGGAGATGCAGGGAAAGCCATTCACCTGGTGGGAAGGCCGGAATAAGTTTTGTGGCCGGGTGATCGCCCGACCAAAGGGGGGGTGGCTGGCTGCGCACTGTTTGCTGCCCCCCCCCAAAAAAAATACCACCGACCGCCACTGACAGTGACGTAATCAACTAGAGCCAACATGAATCTCTATTAAATGGTGCATGCTTAGGAGATATTCACTGTACCTAAAGGTAACCTTTGTTATATGCTTACCTATAGGTAGAAGTTTAAAAGAAGAGTTTACTACTACTTTAAAAAACACACCTGTTTCAGAAACAGAAATTATGAAATTAAAACGGAACTTCAGTAATTTTTTTCATCTTTCCATCTATTAAATCCTCTGCCCTTGTTGTTTTAACTTTGGATAGTTAAATGTTTTTTTTCTGCCAGTAAATACCTTATACAGCCCACTTCCTGTTTCTTGTCTGGAAAAATGCCTAGGCTTATGACATCATGCACAGCTCTCTCTCTCTCACTCTCGTGCCAGGAAGGGAGGGCGGGATGAGTCATAAGAGGGCCAATGAGAGCTGCATAGCTCGACGTGTGCCTCTGTGTGTCTGTGTAAATCCAGGAAGTGAACAGGCAACAGCTTCAGCTGCCCACAGTTAAAATGATTGCAGCCAGACTCAGTGGAGGGAGATTTCTGCAGCATATTTGGCAAGTACAAAATCACAGTGTATATATATAAAATAATATGCAAAGTGGTTGGAGGGAAGCTTCAGAATTGCAAAGATGTTTTTATTACAAATTAGCAGACTGCAGTCTCTCTTTAAAATGCACATGACATTGCTGGCAGCACCTTCAACTACTTTCACTTTCCTGATATGACAGTGCTGAGCAACCTAGAGCCCCTAAATTTACAATTAATATCAGAGATTGTTGTTCTGGAAAATATCAGATTCCTTTTGGGGGATCAGGAAGACATGTTTCCCCCACTGGAACAAATTGGACAATGCTTTATAGCAGGGTGGGGGGGGTGCTTTCTTCTGGATTAACTGTGGGTATAGGGTACTATATATGGATTTATTTATTTATTAATGTATGTATGTACTGTATGTTGAACTAGATGTGTCTTTTTTCAACCTAACTATATAATAATCTCAACTCTCCAATTGTGGAGAGTAGACACATCCCCACCCTCATCGCACAGTGATAGGCCTGTTCCTCAGCAACCAGTCATTAGGCTTTGTAATTGACATAAGGGAGAAGTAGTTCTGTAAATAGAGACCATGAAAATATTTCATTTCCATAGCTGCTTTGGGATGGGTTGTGGGTGATGCTACACTTTTAAATCAGGAACATAAAGGTATGTAGTGACAGCTGTCATCTCCGCCACACATATTTTAATTAGCACATTTCACCATGTATTCACTATAAACCTAAAATAAAACCAACTATAATAGTAAGACGGCATTAGTTGTTATGTTCGATGAAAAGTTTTAAACAATCAGCTGTTCAGAAATTAATGAAGGAAGACTTACTAAAATGTATTTATTTATTTCAGGTACTTATATAGAGCCGTCAATTTACGCAGCACTTTATATATGCATTGTACATTTACATCAGTCCCTGCCCTCAAGGAGCTTACAATCTAAGATCGCTAACTCACATTCATATATATACATAGTAGGGCGACTTTAGATAGGATCCAATTAACCTACCAGCATGTCTTTGGAGTGTGGGAGGAAACCGGAGTTACCGGAGGAAACCCACGCAGGCACAGGGAGAACATGCAAACTCCAGAGGCAGGTAGTGTTGTGGTTGGGATTCGAACCAGTGACCCCTTTGCTGCCAGGTGAAAGTGCTAACCACTACACCACTGTGCTGCCCTATAAGATTTTATTGTAGTTTTTCTGAAAGTCCACTGCGGTTATGTAACCCGTTTAGAAATATACAGTGGAGTATTTATTCAACACAGTATATTGTAGCTGAAATATACCACACATAAATTAGTGAGAAGTCTACTTACGCACACAAGAAGGCAACTGCCCTGACCAGTTGTGATCCTGTTGGCAAATTCGCACTGATGACCCAATCAAGCGAAAACCAGGGCTGCATTGATAAACAACAGTGTCTCGGTACCCATAGTTCTCTCCAATGACCTGACCATTGACAATTAATTCTGGCGTTCCACAGTGACCAGCTACAACATAAAGAAACAGGTAAGAGGTTTTGTGTACAGAAATGGCAGTTATTTTAGTACAGTACAGTCATTTCAGATTACTGTTGGAGAATTACAATTACCAAAAGTAAAATCAAACAGTTCAAGGTTTAATTATTTAAATTGGCAAGAGAGATTTAAAATAGATCATGCTTACATAGATAACACATTCTAAACAATGTTTAAGCCCCAGCTAATGAAAATTGGTTGAAACTATGTTATATATAGTCTTCCTAACTCTAAATGGTTGGCTTTGATTTTCCGCCTTTTGCAGAAGGAAGGCGAAAGCAGCTGATTTTTTTTTAAGCCCTGGCACATTTTCTACCTTCTTATCCACCTTCAGGCCATCTTAGCAATGCTCGCTGCTACATTACTGTGAACTTGTACTTAAGTGAGCTAAAAATGAGGACAGTGCAAAAAAATGTCATCCCAATTCACCTATTACTATTCTGCAGCTAAAGTGGGAAGTGGGTCATTTATATTCAGCTCAAATTTTATGAATGGATACATGTTTTATATTGTGAAATTTACTTGGAATACTTGTTATATCATATACAATAAATGCAGTTTGATAAAACAAGCTAAAAACATCTGCCATTAATATCATTTTTATTTTATATTTTGTGGAAGGACATTTTATTTTAAAAACAATTTAGATATTTTTATTATTTTATATATTTCTTCTGAAAATGGTGGGCAACAGGGCAAATCCTCATGAAAATGATATCTAAATGGGTGAGTTTTGTTTGTTATTGGAATCCCTCTATTATGTTTTATAAGATTACTGATAGGTGAATTTTGTTAAATGTAATGGGTGATTCTTCTTCGAAAATGATGGGCAAATAGAGTGCATTTCTTTTGAAAACAGGACAAATCATCTGAAAACAATTGTTGAATTCCATAAAATACAGATAGATAAATTCCCAGTAAACATTCACAGTATAATATAAATCCTTTATAAATAGGCCACATACTTGTGTACTTGAGCTTCATTTATTTAATTATTTTCACAATATATTTGCCTATAGTCTATAATTTGGGTTTCTGTCTGTCTCTTTAATGTGCAATTAACAGCACAGTGCTTTGGCTTTTTAAATTATCCCTCTGTGTCCCCTAAAAGATCTGTTTGATAATGCCAGGTCATGACTTCCCCCCTGAGTACTGACTCCCCCTGTATATAGCTTATCTTGAGAGCCCCGTGGTCTATGCAGGCTATGCAATCACTCCCAGCTCTCCTATCTCCTGTGTACCTGTCTTTAACTCCCCCTCCCTCTTCCTCTCGTAGCTTCTCCTCTCTGCTCTCATAATTAACTCTAAAAGCTCTATCTCCTCTGTATTAGAAGAATAAGTTCCCTGTGTCAGTGTTCTATCAGAAATATTCTTATCTATATAGAAAACACAGCATGGCTCTGTCTCTCCAGCTGACAATAGCAGCAGTGTGCAGCCCCTCCCTCGGGAATTCTGAGCTGAGAAAAAAGCTGCAAAACGACAACTGATCCTAGTAAGAAGGTGTGTTATCTATACAGAGAAGTATATATATATATGTTATAACACAGACACAGGACATCTTCTTGTTATAATACAGAGTGGATGGGAACTTTATAAAGTGGCTTAACAAACACTTTAATGATTGATGGGGACCCAGGTCCTGCTTAACCAGTTGTAGTTTGCAAAATGTCTGCAAGATGAACCTGTATAATTCTGTCACCTGCATCAGCTACTTTAGGTATCCAGCTATCTGCAGTAAATTGTCTGTGTGTAATGGTCTAGTGTAGGACTGACTACTACACTATGAAGTATATCCTCTAACACAATACCATGGGGAACAAAATTTGCCAGCATGCATGCAATTCTGCACTACAGGTTTTCAGACATTTTACAGGCTTAAACATTGTATTCCTACACCAAAAATTTGGAAGAAATATAACCCACAATAAAGAATGGGCAAGGGAAACTCAACAGGGCTGATTTTGAAAAGCAAGCTGAAGTTAGAAGCTGATTGGCTTCCATACACAGCTGCACCAGCTTTTGCACTCTCCAGTTTTAGTAAATCATCCCGATGTGTCTTCTACAATGAAATTTCAAAAAGCTGGCCTACATGCTACAATTAGTGATGATTCGGAAAATACCACAATGTTCACTCTCCTGCGCTGTGCGAAAAAGTCCCATTATAGTGTCAAACTCTTATTTTGACATGTTAATGTATGTGGATAATGCACTTCTTGCTACCTTCCAATGACTGGGGATGTTCAAGTTGACTGTAAGCATAGGAAAACACAAATGGCGTATAGGCCTAGCAGATTATCCTCAATACATGTTTTTATTAAATATAAGACACAGGTAAATATACTCACAAACCCATGATTGCATCATAGCTTTAACATAACATCACCTGCTTAAGTCAATATTATACTATAATCCATAGTATAGGTAAGGAGCTCTTTACCTATACTAAATGCCATTTAGACGAGGTATGCCTACTGACTCTCTCATCATTAATACTACTGGCAACACTGAGACTAACCTAATCACAAATAGCCCTGAAGAAGAGGGAAACCTTGAAACACATTACATAGTTACATAGTTGGTAAGGTTGCATAAAGACAACAGTTTATCCAGTTCAACCTGTGTAGGTGTGTGTCTAGTAAAATCATTTCCCTTATCCCTGTATATTGTTTTCGCCAAGATGCCTGTCCAAGAGCCTTTTAAAACTATCCATACTTCCTGCCAATACCACCGATTGTGGAAGAGAGTTCCACATCTTTACTGCCCTGATAGTGAAAACCCTCCTACGCAGCTTAAGGTTAAACCACTTCTCTTCCAGTATCCTAGTGTGTCCTCTTACACTCCCTGGGACTGAAAAGTTTCATATTTACTCTGGGATCACCTTTGAGATATTTGTATAAAGCTATCATATCTCCTCTCAAGTGTCTCTTCACCAGGGAGAATAAATTTAGCACTTGTCATTACTCATAATTGAGGTCCTTCAGTCCCCATATAAATTTAGTTGCCCTTCTCTGGACTCTCTCCAGCTCCAGCACATCTACATTAGCTGATGTGTCTATAAGCATTGTGGATTTACGCATATGGACGTAAGCAGATGATGTTATATTAAAGCTATGATGCAAGCATGGGTTTGTGAGTATATTCACCTCCATTTTATATTATTCAATAAAAATATGTATTAAGGATAATGCACTAGGCCTACGCGCCATGTGTTTTCCTGTGCGGACAATTAGTGATGATACCTTGTTTCAATTTGTGGCAGGTTTTCTGAACATCACTGAAGTTTGGGTGTCAAATTTGAACCCGATTAAAGTCAATAGGAACCAAATGTAAAAAAAAAAAACAGTAGTGGCTATTTTCTAGGTTAATAGACAACCAAATGGCATGGGGGACTGGGCAGTGCCCTAGGAAACATGGACAAAAAAACGAATTTAGCAGGGAGCTGCAATTTTTATAATCCTTAAAGGGCAACATTAAAGATACAAAATGCCTATAGATCACATGCCTGGTTGAAGCCCTTAACTTGCCTAGAAAGTGGTGCATCTGTACAATGTATACAACCTACTACAGCAAAACTGACATTTACAGAGAAAGAAAACATCCTGTTTAAATGGCCAGTAAATGATAGCTTCTAGCTGCTTTATTCTAATTGTAAGCAAAGTACTCACAGATTCCCTTTATCTATAACAGACCCTTATTCTAGATGACAGTCTGATATGTTATTGGAGGACTCCATAAAAGAAAAAACATGGCATGGCGTCCCTCCCAAATTCATACTAGGCCTCTAACTAAGAATGCAGTTTGGCTGGCAGGAAAGGTTTGGGAAAATGTGAGTCTCCCCCTCCTGACACGTAGAAGTCCACATGCTCCCAACATTGATAAGGGCCATATTGATAAGGTCAAAGGCCTCTTCTCCACAACCCTGGCCTGGTAGTTGTTATGGTTTGCAGGGGGAAGGCTTATCAGAAAATGGAAGCCTACTTTAGCAATGTGAGGCTCCCCTGGATACCGCACCCCCTCCCCCATCCCCCTACATGAATGGATAAGTGATACCCCTGCTCATTCCTTTATTTTTACTGACAAAAATGTAGTGTGATGTTCTATATATGTATCTATGTAGTGCTGAACCCGTTGTTGAAAAATAATAAGGATAATCAGATCACATGTGTTGCCAGCTTTAGAGGCTATGTTGATTGGCAAATACAAGTGTGTTCTCCAGTGCTTTCATCCTGCCTTTGAGATCAATTTGAAAGACTTTTGAGATCACTCGGAGTTCATTGGCAGGTGCATGTGACTAACAGTTGACCTCCTTCTAAGCTGCATTAACTTCCTTCAAGCTGCTTTTGAAATTCCCATTGATTTCAGCATAACAAAATGTGTGTTTTTAACAAAAGATGTTCCTTATCTATAAACAAGAGAGTGGTAAGTCATGGATAACTGGTAAAGAGAAGTGGAAAAGGAAATAAATGAATAATATATTACCTAAGCACCTAGTCTCTGTTCCACTCCAAAGTCCAGAAGATAAGCATTCTCGCACAACTGACCCAACTAACATGTAACCGGTGTCACATGCAAATATTGCTGTGGAGCCAAATGTTGTCTGAGTTCCAATTTTTCTTCCATTGGGTGGTACAGGGAGATCTCCACATGATGTAACTAAAATAAGAAAAAAAAAACTCTTAGTGATTAGTGTGGACTAATACAAATAAAAAAAATATGAACAATACTTGTAGTCATTTATTAATTGACCCATCCATTCAACACATTTGTATTTCAGTTCTACGGCATTGTATTCATGGCATTAGAGCAGGGATCTCCAAACTATTGCCCTCCAGCTGTTGAAGAACTACACGTCACATGAGGCATTGTAAAACTCTGACATTCACAGACACGACAAGGCATGATGGGAATTGTAGTTCCTGAACAACTGGAGGGCCATGGTTTGGAGACCCCTGCTTTAGAGAAATATACCATTATAGTAAGCTCATAATCCAATTTATTCTTGCTCTTTGCCATGGCAAAGCACCAGGTTTGCTTTGCTGTCTTAATTTACCAATAGCACATAACTTTCATTCACATTCTTGACTTTCATTCACACTCTTGCTGATCTATATTCCTCCACCTGGATTATGTAACATACAGTATTCCCTTTCTTCTCATGTGAAAGCACTGATACTAGATGATCAACTCAGTTCTGTCACATTAGTGCCTGAATAGAGAATCTCAAGAATACACAGGCATTCCTTCTTCAGTCTCAGTGGCGTGACAGAGTGGCATGGCAAGTTAAGTATTGGTTGATTGGGAAGGGTCTAACTTAGCCCAAATTTAGATCTGGAAGTACAGGCATTTTGGGATAAATATACAATTCACTTTGTTTATTAATTTCATGTTCAACAATGCTTATCATGTAGGAGACCATGCTTGGCCATTTATTGATTGGCTTGCTCTTTAGCTCACAATTGAGGCTGGTTACACTAGGGTCTATATAATCAAGATGGGAGTGAAAAGCAGCCTCCTACACATAGATCACACATGCCCAATTGTAGACATGGGCTCATAGTTTGCTAAGCTTGGTAAAGCCATGACAACTGACAACTCAGTACCTAACCACGTAAAAAGAGAATAAAACATAGTTTGACCCACAGAAGCCAAGCCATGCAATTACTTTCAAAGAGGCCAGGCTTCCTGACAAATGTCAACTGCCTGACTACTAGTCTGGATCTTGGGGTCTGTACATTCAGGAACCTGCCCTTTTAGTATAACAGGACACATTACACTGCCATCAATATTTAACGTACACTGGTAGCATTCTTTTTACAATGCAAAATTTTGCCGTTGGAATTAGTAAAATGGAATGCTAGGTTGCACAGTTTAAATGAATAAAAAACAAATAAATAAATACATAAATAAATATGGCTTGTATAAATGATGTACTGTGTATAGCTATTTTTACAGTTCTGCAGACACGTGCTGTGCGTTGGGTTTTTAGATGTTACAGTTGAATGATCTCAAGCTCTTTCTAGGGGCTTTCCAAGGTCAATAAAGGTTATCCATGGAATTCCAAATGAGCTTGACTGCTTCAAAGACAGCATTGTAAAATGCTAAGACACTACATTTAATATTTGGAAAACTCAAAGTCAGCACAATGTCAGCACAATACATTTATCTCTAATTATTCTAATAAAATGTTGTTTATTGGAATTGCCGCTTCTGAATGCCTTTAATACATAAATGTATTTTAAATGACTCAGCACAGCTGTGAATATTTGTCTCATGGCTGCGCTTGATGTTCCTTGTTTGTGTATCTGAATTCATTATTCTTCTATACATACTCTGGCAGTGAGGTCGCTCATTTCTCCAACTCCAAGTCCCATTGGCAAGACACTGAATAGAAGCAGGTCCCAAACGGAAGTAGCCAGGATCACAGCTGAAGACAACTTTTGTCTTGTATTCATAGTGGGATCCATTGACAATACGCCACCTTCCATGTTCCAAGGTGAACGAGTTGATGCTGGGGCAAGTTACAACTTCAAAAGAAAAAAAAAACATTTTTCAGTGACAAAAAACAAGAATGTTCCTGGTTCAGCCAATTAATTCAGGAACAACAAATTACTGAAAATTACAATTAAACAATTGCAGTGTGCATGAGCAACCAAATATAACTGGAAAGAATTATGTTAATTAAAAAAGCAACCTCCCTTACTAACACCTTGTTGCAACTTTTAATAATTAATTGGAGACACAGTTAAAGGTATATTATTGTTTTCCTTAATAAAACAGACTTTGGAAATAAAATATGGCATCAACAGACCCCTTTGTTATTCATTAAAGTGATGCTGTAACATGCTACATGGCAAGTTTTGATTGATTGCTCCCCCTGACCTCATAGCACAGCTTTCTGATGCATGTGCTGTGGGGGACTGTTCCGATTGCCACTCGTGGATGTATGGGTCTCCCAGCTAACTTTGGGGGATCAATTCTAGTTATGGGGGTGTTGTTCAGTGTCATGCCTGAAAGATGCTGATATTCACCAATTCTGAAGCCACTCCTGTCTGGTCACTTGACTGGCCTCCAGCATCGCCTTTAGTGTAGAGGGACAGCAGACAACGTCATCACCCAGGGTCTGCAGTTGTTGTTGCTGCCTCTCCTATACACTGCCCTTGCTGGGACCTGATCATATGAGTGGACCGGAGCTGCTTCAGAATAGGTACAGTAAGTATAGACATCTTTTCTTTTACAGGGTAGATAGAATAGTCCTAGAATGGGGGTGGGAGTCGATTTAGGCTTAGTTAGGGTATGAATAAAATTCCACTTTAAGTATTCAGTCTTTTCTTTACAGGTATGGGCTTAGTTGAAATTAATTCTGTATGGAACAGGGTCACTTTAAAATGGATATTATAGTGTATTTGCATTAACTATAGAATATAGAATTAAATATAGAATAGAAACCTTATTAATTAAACTAAGTGAACATTTACTTTAAAGTGTAAGAAATCTCTACTCATTTAGTAAATCAATCTGGCTGAGTCAAAGGAATTACTCTTCCTCTCCTTCCTGTTTAGTTCAGATAGGCCATATGAAATGGCAATTAGAGAGAGAAAGCCTGAAAACTTCTCTTGCAATCTCTCCTTAGAATACCCATAATACACTGCACCCCTCTCACCCCCTGTGGCAGCAGGCAGGGGTTCCTCTTCCCTGCAGTTGCTGTCACATTTAAAATGTGCAGAGGCTCCATTTGCACAGCTGTGTTATTCATTCACAGGCATCTGATCAGCACTTGCAGTCCATTGACACTACAGGAGCCTACATTTGCACCCACAATCCACTGAGCGCAATGCTTTGCAGACTCCTGTGGGAAAAAATAAAAAATGCACATTTTTTTCCAGCAAAAATATGTGCATTTATTATCTTTTCCTTAAGAGTGAACTTTCAATGTTTATTGGTAACATTCATATTTTCTGGTTAATCTGTTTTAATTGATAAAAATGGGAAATCATACAAGCAAGTGAACAAGTTGTATATTATATGCTATGTTAGAAATTTATAGGAGTTTTGGAGACTCCCCAACCACTAAATTATATAATTATAATTTAAAATTTAAAATAGAAAGTAGGGCACAACTATCAGTAGGTAACAATGAATATGGGTTGATTTACTAAAGGCAAATAGACTGTGCACTTTTGTAAATGCAGTTGCTCCAGAGCTTAGTAAATGAGGGAGAGCTCTGCACACTTCCATCATACAATCATGAGCAAGCAAAAATGTTGTTTTTTTTTTCTTTCATGTGATTGCATGTTCTTTGGAAAGTGAAGCTATACCTCATTTGCTAAGCTCTGGAGCAACTGTACTTGCAGAGTGCAACGTCTATTTGCTTTTAGTAATTCAACCCCACAGTGTAGGGCATGGTGTAAAAGCACATCTGAAATTATGGTAAAACATAAATATTTTTTATAGAGGTTAAAAATAAGAATAAAATATCAGTTTAATAATTGACTTAAAACCAGTTTAGTTTTCAAAACTCAAACCAACAGAGTGTGGTACATTTACATTCTCTATTGGGTTTTTACTTGTGTTGGTGACCCCATTTACCAACACCAAGATAAGGAGTGATGTGCATGGTCTCACTGGGACATAAAGGCAAAGGCAGTAAAAAATGCTCTAATGTGTTCACAGTCTAGGGGAAGTGCTTTCGATGCGGTGTCTTTCTGTTTAGAGAGCTCACAAACAGTTCTCTGTCTGACTCTCTGTGACTATAACAAGTTTTTTGGTAGATGTTGAAGAGATCTTGGCAAAGGGGGGAGGGGGTGGAGGCTTCACACAGATTTACACTTTATTAGGTCCTTATATTTAATGGAGAATTTCAGTAGTAATATCTCTGCATTTTGGATTTTAAATTACAAGGGGGGCCTCCTTGTTGATTTTTAATTCGTTTTATAGTATAGAAAATGCAATGGGAGGCGTGAGACTCCAAGGTGGTTGACTTTACCCCCCAAACTCCAGCTAGAGCTGAAATATTATTTTGTAAGTGGACTGAGCTTTTAAAATCCAGGAATTGAACACCATAACATGGTTCAAACAGCAGTCAACCTAGTTCCCTTTATAGCCTGGATAATAATCTCTTTCTATTTTAATTGCTAAAATGGAAGTATTTTTACCAGTTATACAAAGCATTCCTGGAGGTCATTCTGTAAATTGGTTCCTCTGCACTCTCCTTCTGAAAGTGAATTCATTATCAAACGGTCAAGTCTTCAGAAAGTGAATGCTGGGATTGATCACATTGTACTACATGAGGCAGCCAACTAGCTATGCGTGGTTTCTGTCTTTACAAGGAGACGAATCAGGCTTGTTGCTTTTAACAATCTACTTGAAGGTATCAAAGGGTCTCAACCCAAGACCAGGAGCCTACAGTAGGTAAATGGCCACATAAACGTTTGATGAAGCAGAGTAGTAATATGGGATTAACAAGGAGGGCCAGAAAAAAGCAGATAAGGCGTTAAATTGCAGAGAGGTCTGTGTGCTGCCCTTTTCACCCACTTTGCAGATATTGAATTATGTTTTTCACCAGTTCACTAATATATTCTTTGTAATAGGTTTGTTGGCCAAACCTGTTTGGAATTACGGAATAGTAGCTGTTTAAGTATATGCCAGGAAAAAAGTCATTCAAAATAAAATATTCAGCACATTTCTCCATGTTTTACCCTTTAAAAACACATGCAGATTCTGTAGAAAAAAAACAGTGCCTTTGTGGCACTGAAATCCCAACCAACAATGTCATCCCTGCCTGCTGTTTTACTGAATTCTGTCTATCCCCACCCCTCTCTGTCCCACTCCACATGCATACATACATTTTCTGGCACACCACTTCAGGTTCATCCTCAGCTGGGCAGAGCTTTAGGAATGCCCTGGTAGTGGAAATGTTTGACATTATGCTACTGTAACAGCCTACTTGATATCAATAAAGAGAGCTTCCTTCCCATGTGTAGGTAAAGTAGACACTCAACACTTAAAGTGGAAATTTAGTCCAAAAACAAAACATGGGTGAACAGGAAGGCTTTTTAATGCAAGAGAGACATGCTTTGTCTTGTCTGCATTAAAGTTACTTACCTGACTGTCTGCCCCCGTACAGTGAGCAACGCTTGTACAGCTCACTGCAAAAATCCACCAATGCCAAAGCTGGCATCATCCTGGCCCAGCCATTGACAGTGGCCCGTGATCTAGACCTGGAAGCTGGCCACCAGATGATGTCAGCGGCCAGTGGGGAGTTCTGGGATGGCACATTGCTGGATTGAAGGTGAGTATAGTTTTGCTTTAAAGTGGAACTAAACCCTCCTATCCTTTCCCACCAATGAAGCTGCCTTCTTAGCCTCTGTTTAATCTGCAATTACCATTATGCTACACATGTGATCAGTTATGACATCAGCCATTTCATGGTTTGACAGTTTGGTTGACAACACAAGCAAATGTGACAGTTAGTGTTCTCAGCATGCCGGCAATATAACTGTTAAATTGATGGGTTTAGTTCCACTTTAGGCCCCTTTCACACATGCTGTCTGATCAGGTCCGCCTGTCCATTTTTCAGGCAGACCTGATTGGACACTCCATTCACCTCTATGGAGTGACGGATGGCAGCAATGACATGTCCGCTGACATCCACCTCTATCCAATCCAGTCCACCAAATCCAAACGGATGGAAACCCTATTTTCCATCTGCCTGGTGAATCGGATGGAATCAGATGCAAACAGACAGGAGGATACATTTTTATCTGATCTCCCATAAAGGACAGCAGGGTCTGACAGGTCCGTCTCTGCACAGTGAGTGGAGACGGACCTGTCAGTGCCTGCTCAGAAGGGATCAACGGATCAATCCCCTCTGAGCAAGTGGAGTCTGTTAAAATGGACATGCCCTGTGTGAAAGGGGCCTTAACTACTTCAGCCTTGGAAGGATTTCACACTTTAGGACCGGAGCCCTTTTTGCGATTCGGCGCTGCGTCGCTTTAACTGACAATTGCGCGGTGGTGCGACGTTGTACCCAAACAAAATTTGCGTCCTTTTTTTCTCACAAATAGAGCTTTCTTTTGGTGGTATTTGATCACCGCTGCGTCATTTCTGATTGCCGCTATAAACAAAAGAAGAGCGACAATTTTGCAAAAAAAACCCAAATTTCTTACTTTTTGCTAAAATACAAATCCAAAAAAATATAAAAAAACATTTTTTTTCATCGGTTTTGGCCGATTTATAGTCTTCCTCATATTTGTGATAAAAAAAATCGCAATCAGCGTATATTGATTGGTTTGCGCAAAAGTGGTCGCGTTTACGGATGATGAGAATTCATTTTTGGGGTTTTAATTTTTTTTTATTTTTCACTAGTAATGGCGGCGATCTGCGATTTTTAGCGGTACTGCGATTTTTCAGCGGACATGTCAGACCATTTTGACACTTTTTTGGGACCATTGCCATTTATACAGCGATCAGTGCTCTGATTACTGTGTAAATGCCATTGGCAGTGAAGGGGTTAACCTGCAGGGGCACTCTAAGGGTTAACAGTGTTCCCTGGGCGTGTTCTAACTGTGGGGGGACTGCCCTAACAGGAGAACGGAAGTGATCACACCTTTTGTGTAGAGGAAGGCTGTGATCACAGCCCTTCCCCCTCTCACAGAACGGAGGTCCGTGTTTACGTACACGGACCTCCATTCTTTCACTCCGGGGGGGGCATCGCGGGTGGCCGGCGGAGATCGACTCCGCTGCACCCGCTTCCTGGCCCTCCCCGGACACAGTGAGTGCGCGGGCGCGCCTCCGGCGGCGCGCGTGCGCTCACTGGGCTCGATCTCCCGGCCGCCGTCGTATGACGGCGATCCGCGTTACAGAGCCACTCTGTCGCCGTCAATTGCAAGCGGTTAAATAAACACATTATTTCAGTTATAAAATTGTTTTACTTGTTAGATTGAAGAAAAAAGTTTGATTGAGCAAAGGAACATAAAAAACTTTTTTCTCTGAAGTATTTTAAGTGCTTATTTTTAAGTTTTTTTTTTCAATACTCAAAGTTTATCTAAAGTGCGACAAGCAAATTAGGAAGCAAAGTTGACATGCTGGTTAATGCATTTACCGTGAGCTGCATTTTATCAGCTCTGTATTCCTTATACACATTGCAAAGCTCCTTTTTCTCATGGTGCTAATACAAAAGAAAAATACTTAGGATGAAAGCTACATTAACGACTTGATTCACTAACAGCCAAAATGTGCATCATGGAAGTAGGTCCTTCTAGAGTTTAGTAATGGCTGCTTAATGAAATAGTGTTAGGGATTACTATGAACCTGATTCATCAGGCAGGGCCCACTTGAGCATGTTAGTGCTTTTAAGACAACTTACATCTTTTCATTAGGTTAGCAGTTTAGAAGCCCAAGCATCCATGAAATCATGTAATGTGACCAAACCAATTCGTGCAATTAATGACCCACTTAAGCTCTAATTATTTAGCATTTCATGCAGTTGTCTAATAATTTAAGAATACAATTCTTTTAATTCTACTTGTTCAATAATTTTTTATTTTTAAGAAACAAATTCTTAAATTCTACCTTTAAAATATTTGAAGCACCCTCATTATAAAAATGTAAAATGCCTTTCTCTCACCACTTCTTCACTTTGAGGAGTCTTCTATCCCTCCAATAGTCAAAAAATCCCACTGACTGCCGTGGGTGAACAGAACTCACAAAGTGCCAAGTGGAAGCTGGCATCACCCTAATCAGACTGTGACAGTCAGGCATACACAGTGCAGTTCAAAGAAGCCTCAGGCGAGAGAAAGTGATGTAAGAAAGTATGGAAACCTTATAATGTGTTGAGCTGTGCATACGTACCCCTTTTGAATGAGAGGCAATTTATATAAAAATCATGTTGAATTAAAAAACAGTAGGTTTATATAAGGTTTATATGAAAAGTGTGAGGTCAATGGAATCAAATATGCAATTTTTTTAAAATTACTGTATATCTTTATAAACAGAATTATGCCATCCGATTTTTAATATTTTCTTTAGACAGTTAGGATGGTTAGTGTTTGGTGAGGTGGCCCAAAAAGAAATCAAAATGCCATATCTGTAAAGGTTTGAAAGTTCAGGATATCTTCTTAATACAAAAATCTTCATGTCATCATTTCCAACACACATTCACACTCCATCATTCCTTATTTTGTGTTAATAATGAGTAGATCCATGCAAAATGTATGCTTCATGGCTAACTGTGCATCCAGAATCACTAGGGTATAGGGCAGATGCAGCCCATATTTAAATTATTTATTCCACCTACATACAGCTGCTTCAGATTGTTTAGACTTTATCATTGCAAACAAAACTATATCAAGTGGGGATAGGAGGGAACTCAAATAGTGAGACCAATCAAGGTGAGGCCAATATAGGTGCTGCCAAAAGGAACCAAATGGCGCTTTCACTAAAGCACTGAAGTACAGTTTGCTTTCTCAAGACAAAGAGCTATTTTAATGTGGGTAAGTGATCAACTATAAACTCACCACATCACTAAATAGTCAAAATAGAAAAATGATTGTAGCGATACGAGATTTTTTAGGTGCCATGCACAGAGAATATGCGAAAAATTAAAATTACATAGTTTATTGATATACACGGTTAAAATTAATTAAAAAATAGAAAGTATATACACATCCTGGTTACACTGTCATAGTATATTCCCAGATATAGCAGTATCACTGTCATGTTAAAATACATAGCTAACATGTATATAAATCACTCATTCAGTATGTCAGATCATCATAGGGTTACCCACAGGGAGTGACCATTGGATAAGGCCATTGAGGATATAAGGGGCAAGAAGGTACAATATGAGAGCCAGAGACACAGAAGGACCAAGCTATAAGGAATATTATATCACATGGGAGTATTTGTTTACACCCAAAAACAGGTATAAAATAAAATAAAATTGAGGCTAGAACCAAATACATTATCTCATAGTACGCTACATTGATGATGTCCTGCTTTTTTGGTCCTGCACTCAGGAAGAATTGATACACTTTATGGCTGCTATTATGAACAATTATTCAAATTTTAAATTTACCATGGCATGTGATCAATCTAGGATCAGTTTTTTGGATGTGGAAATCTTCGTAAACAAAGATAGTACTATTGGCTCCTCCCTTTTTAGAAAGCTGTCTGCGGAAAACACTATTCTGCATGCAGCAAGTTCGCACCCAAAGTCCCTCCTCAAGAATATACCATACAGTCAGTACCTTTGCTTGAAGAGAAACTGTAGTAACAAGAAAGACTTCTTAAGAGAGGCCAAAAATCTATCTGCATGGCTACACCATAGGGGATATAGTCATACATGCCTGAAGAAAGCATTCAATAGTGTAAAAAAACAAGAACGTAACTCTTTTATTTTTTCTACCAAGTCTAAAGACACTTCACAGTCTGTTAGGTTTATCATGCAATATTCTAAACAGCATCAACAAGTAAGAAGCATTTTTGGTTAATATTGGCCCCTCCTATCTGCAGACCCTATTATCAGTAAATATATTAAGGAACACCCTTAGATTACATTTAGACGGTCACCCTCTTTTAGGAACCGCTTAGTAAGCAGTCATCATAACACTGCAAATACTAAATATCTGCTACAAACAGGGACTTTTGCATGTGGTAAATGCAGTGGTCATCAAAATCCCCTGAAGAAGCTTTGATAAGTGAAACATGTGGGGAACATGCCTGTGATACTGCGATATTTGTGAATATACTATGACAGTGTAACCGAGATGTGTATATGTTTCATTTTTCCATAGTGGGTGCAGTCATGCAAATCTTCCCTTCATACTTTGGTGGCCAGCTGTGCACCGCGAATGGCAGGTGTACAGGATTTCTGTCACTGGATCATGTAGGCGCACCCATTGTTGTGCCCTAAGTAACACCCTTCCATTATAGTTAACCTTACTAAACAAAACACTGCCTGGTCCTAACCTGACTTTGAATATTGCAATACCAATTAAAAATGCTTACACAAGATGTATATTTTTTAGTGATGGTGGGAAATATGTGGCCAATAAGTTCACAGGGAAAAGCTGCTTCTTTCCCTCTGCCTCATTTAGGCTCTCACCTATTTCACCTTAAGGTAAATCCAGCCTTGTGCATGGCACAGACACAACCTTACCGGGTCTTTTATTCCAGTCTGTATACAGCTGTTTTAAACTTTTTGCCCTGCATGGGTGCAAAGTGTGGAACACATGACTCCATGAGATATAATTATTAAATCAATTTAAATGTATCTATCTGGTATGTTGCCTGTTGACATTATTTCCGCAGTTTTCCCACAAAAGAAAATATTATAGCATTATACCCACACAATCATTAGAAAAATAAAGTACCTTTATGCCCTCTTTCCATCACCATAAAGTAAGTACCTTGCAGGCATTATCGTTACTATAACTTTATAAAGCCAATGAATGATGTTCTGTTTTTTGCTTACCTACACAGCGAGGTGTTTTGTTATGATTACTCCATGTGCCATCTGGCTGGCATACAGCTGTAGTGAGCTCTTTAGATGATAACTTAAATCCGTCGCTGCAAAAATAAGTGACACTTGTACCCACTAAGTAATCAGTTGCCAGTATGCCTCCATTTGCAGGGGCCTTAGGAACCCCACATGATATTGCTGAAACGAATGAGCATATTAAAACATATTTAATTATTTATGTAAAAACACAATTAAAATATATTTTTTTAAATGTATAGATTTAGCAATTTTAATTATAATATTAAAGCCTAATTGGATTTAATACTATAATGAATTTACAGCTGCATTTACAGTGATAAATGTTTTAAAATATGTTTTTTTTTTCTACAATGTGCATTTTATTACTTACTAAATGTTGCATCAAGGGATAATACCCTTTGCTGGCAGTCCCCTGGACAATCATTTGCGGCTCTTACACACAAAACAACAGCCTGATACTTCCTGCACCATGATCCAATCAACAGCCCTTACTGTACCTGAGGAGTGCTGTTGATTGAAGCATTGTGCATGAGGTATGTCAGACCACTGAAGCCTAAACCATTGTGCTGTGTGTGAGGACAGCAGCCTGGCTACCAGCATGTGAATAACATTCTATATGTGCATAGTATATATATATAATATATATATATATATATATATATATATATATATATATATACAGTATACGCCTAGAAGGAGCAATCATATTTTTTTCATGCATACAGTATGCAGGTTCTGCTTTCATTTTGCAGTTTAACAATACAAGTGTTAAACTTTACAATAATATACTCAATAATACGGTGAAAAAACATGGATGTTTTACTTACTGTAAAAAACATTTCTTGGAGCTCGTGGAGAGACATGGGATTTCAAGACAATTGGGTTATACTGCTGCCTACAGGAGGATATGGACACTGGCAAACAAAAAACGGTGACCAAGCTAGTATAACCCCTCCCACTTCCAGTATGCCTCTGTTTTGTAGAAAAGCAATGCCAGGAGCAACATCATAGACCCAGAATGGTAAGACCTATTGTCCCTCAATGAGCTCCAAGAAATAGATTTTTCAGTAAGCATATCATCTTGCTCATTGAGGGACATGAAAATGATTGCATGCATCAACAGAACACTAACAGGCCCACACAACAATAACTGGACTTGATGTTGCTTGCAACTAAAGAGCTGCCTAAAGGACCTTATGCCTGTAACTGGTATTTGATGAGGCCTGGTAAAAGTTAGAGAAAGTGTGAATAGAAGTGGCAGCCTTGCAAATCTGGGAAACAGGTGCCTAATGCTGAAAAGCGCAAGCAACACTCATAGACCTAGTGGAGTGCACCTTGACAGAAAAGGGTGAAAGCTGATCCTTAAGACTATAAGCATGGATGATTTTTCTGGGCCACCTAGAAATTGTGTGGTGAGAAGATGGTTCCCTTTTACAAGTATCAGCAGGAATGACAACAAAGAGTTGTTTTTTCTAATAGAAGCAGTGGCTGTAAAATAGACATGCACAACATGCTGAGATAGAAGGATGGCTCTAGGCTTCAACACCACCAGGTGCTTATGTAAAAAGGGTGCTTTACTAAGTTCTCATTTTAGATAGTCACCTCATTAAGGTAATGGCAACAAGCAGAGTAACCTTGTGGGTAAGAGTGGATAGCGGAATATCCCTGATAAGTTCAAAAGATGGTTTTTGAAGTGCCAAGAAACCCAAATTCAGATGCCACTGAGTAACAGGTGAATACACAAGGGGAACCACATAAGAGACACCCTAAACAAAGTTCTTAATTAAAGAATGGGATGCTAATGGTCACTGGAAACAAGATGGCAAGTGCTGAGATCTAGCGCTTGATGGTACTCAGAGCCAACTGTGATCCATGCCTGATTTTAAAAGGTGAGGATTCATACCATGGAGCATATCCTGGGATGATTGATTCTTTCCTCACACCGAGCAAAGTATGCCTTCCATGTGCAAAGGTAGGCAGTAGTAAACTTCCTGGCTTTTACCATTGTGGGAATTACAGATGTGGAGATACAACTGTTCCTCAAGATTGGACTTAACAGTCAGCAAAGCGGTTAAAACCAGTGCCTGTGAAGCAGGATGGTAAACCATTCCTTCAGACAAAAGATCCTGACAATCCTTTAAAGCCCACTCATCATCTGCCAGAAGTCTTATAAGGTTGGGATGCCACATCTACTTAGTTCAATCCTGAGTCTATGTGGATCACCAGAATTCCCTTACATCTCTATATCATGGAGCAGATGAGGAAAACATTTAAGGCTCAAAAAAGGCATAGATCAGGCTGCACTGATCCCATGGAGCCCTTAGAACATTCACTACTTCCATTAGAGATTCTCTATATCTGGAGAACCTTTCCATTTTGTTGTTGAAACTGGCCACTAGGTGGTCCACATTTGGCATCCCCCACCTGTGACTTGTGACCGTGTGACCATGACATGTTCTAGAACACCTCTGTGTGTAAACAAGGTGCAAGGTCATGACAGACCTCCAGCAGGTGTAGCAACCACTTTTTTTACTTTTGATCTGCAGCTCAATATTTGAGCCAAAGAATCTTCTGCATGTCCTTTGAAATGCGACTCATACTGTACAGGCAATAAGATGGGAGACATCCACTAATCCATTTATGAAGTAGTTCGGAGCTGCTGGCAGGAGCTCAAAATGCTCCGCAAATAGGGGATAAGCTTACAGGGAAATAAGATTTCTTGTTATGGCCTTAGTCTAATTTTACTAAAGTTTGATAGGGCACTGCAGGGCAGTGCTGCAATACAGGAGCCAGTAAAAGTAAACAAAAGTTCTGGAAAAAAATCTCCAAGCATTCGTCGATGGGATCCCTAAGAAAAGGAGCATTTGATGACCCACTACAGAGGGACTGTTACTTGTCTGTCTAGGATCTGACTTATAGCACTGCAAGGCAAGGCAGAGACATGAAACTCAAGATACAAGGCTAGGCCCAGAAAATTCATGAACTGACTGTTGAAAGCATGAGAGGTTCTGCTGACGATTGTTGGTGAGTGGCATGCCGAATGATGGAAAGAAGAGCACAGAGTGTGTACACACCACACTACACCTTTGGTATTATGTCCATGCTTAACCCTTTCCATGATAAACCAATTAAAAAATAGGGGCAATAATGGCTCCCAACAATTTAATTCACAAGGTGAATCCTAGTACTTGGATTATACAGCCTACTAACAAAGAGAGCTTTTAGAGACTCGGTCACACCTGAGGCTGTTCCAAGGCTCTGAACCCAGAAAGTACTCAACAGTTAACAGATTGCACTCAGATCTGAAAATCACCACAAGCAGAGCCCAAAAGTCACATTCCAGGCGGACCTCACCATCGTTCAAGAACAGTGGGGGCTGTGTACAACCTCAAAAGCTATTGCTAGGCATACACAGCTCCAGATAGCTGTGCATAGAGACTAGCTCCAGTAGCTTGTAGTAGAAGCTTGATTAAAGAAAAAAATCTTAAATATATGAAAAAAATGTCTAGAAAAAAATAGTAATATTTTCAAAAAATGGTAAAGCTTTTCCCAGAAGAGAAAAGACATCCATTCCCCTAAGAAACTAGGGCATGCTGGGAGTATGAGAGGTTATATAGAGCTGGTCACTGTTTTTTGGTTTGTTAGTGCCCAAATCCTCTTGCAGATGGCAGCATAACCAAATGCTTTCTAAATCCTGTGTGCCTGATTAAAAAATAAAAAAATAATGTTGCCTCTAATACAAGCAGACTTCTTAATATGATAATGATTTCATTTTATTACCCACTATACAAAATATAATGGTACACCTTCCAACCAAAGCTGATGAAAGAAGATGATCATAGTACACTTCATATGGCCATGGAATGCCACAGTTGTAAATTTTATATTCAAAACAATATTAACCTGTTTCAAGCATCACAGCTAAGTCTGCGGGCTTCTCTGCTGTTGTGTAATAACTGCCTGGTCTAGGATTTGCTCAAGCTTGTGATTGGTCAAATACAGTAAATAGCAGCAGCATACTGATGAGGTCATCACTCTGTCCCTTTGTCCTTCCATAGTTAAATGGACACAGTATACACACATATACACAGCATATATATTCAGGCATACATATTATACAGCACATGTTTTAATTATATATGTTTCATATTTTAGAGATTTGATTTACTTAAGTGATGGGCAAAATGATAATGACCCATTAGTAAAATTTTTCTCTTTTTTTTTCTCTTTTTTATCTCTTTACCTTGACAAGCCGGCACAGGAGCATCCCAGGTGTAATATCCATATGGAGATTTTTTACAGACAGCAGTGCTTTTTCCAATGAGCCTAAAACCTCGGTCACAAGCCCAGCGGACCATGCTGTTCAGCTGCCCACCTGTCTGGCTGACAATGAATCCATGTGGAGGAGATTCAGGAGTGCTGCAGTAATTAGCTAAAAAATCAAATACTACATTAAATGTTACATAGTGCTCTATATAGTCTCGGTAATAAGCATATTCATAACAACAATTTTTCCATTTGAATGGATTTTTAAAGATACATTAGATTATTCATTTCAGCAACAGTCTTCCCAATAGATTAGTTGCATTTAACAGAGGTCATGTATGTTATACACCTGTAAAAACCACCCTTGTGCAATCAGCCAAAAGCCCTATGACTGCTGCTGGGTGCTGTGATCTTGGCTGTGATGTCTTCAGCCCCAGCAGACTCAGAACTGCTACTCAAGTGACAATCTATACACTCTATACCAGCCTTTCTCAACCTTTTCAACAATGAGGAACCCTTGAAATAATTATCCAGTCTCGGGGAACCCCTGATAAAAATTTAAAATCTACAACTCATGATACATTAGTGCCTGGGTAGGTAACCTGGGCCCTCCAGCTGTTGCAGAACTACAAGTCCCATCATGCCTCTGGAAGTAATTGTAACTGCCAGCCTTGCAATGCCTCATGGGAAATGTAGTTCCACAACAGCTGGAGGGCTACTGGTTGCCTACCCCTGCATTAGTGTGATGGTCAATTTGAAGAATGCTCCTTTCACTTGTGGTCACGGGGAAGAATTACCCCCTTACAGATAGCTAAAAAGAACAATGGTATAATTTAATTTAATGGGAATTTATCTGTGAGGTAGAAAATGACCATTGCTCATGGAACCCCTAGCAATCTCTGGAGGAACCCTAGGGTTCCACGGAACCCTGGGTGAGAAACCCTGTGCTATACTATTCTCCTTCACTCCTCCCCCAGTAGCTATGTAAAAGTCTATGTATAGAGGGGAAGTGAGGGGTGTATAAGCTGGGCAAGCACAGAGGGTAATTAGTCATTCCCAGAAGAGGAGAGGGGTATGACGTACAAGGAAGGAGGGAGCAGTGCTTTTCCTTGAGTGGTGACATTTTCTAGAAATTTAAAGGCATATTGCAGGTATTAAAAATAATTTATGTAAAGGGAAAACATTGCAAGTGTGCATTTAAAATGCTTGCATTTTCTTTGCTTTTACCTGCCATTTTAAAGTTGGTGACAGGGTCTCTTTAAACTATTTTTTGCCAAAATACCTGGCTATGAGGAATAAGAACTAAAAAGCTCCAACTGTGTTGAAAATATGTGTACTACATATGCTGCACAGATTCTAGTCTAGTTTATTTCCCACAGGCAATAGTCTGGAGATTAAGATTTTCCAGTTGACTGTTGATGTTCTCAGGATTAGAAGGTTAGCAGGCAGGATAGGGTCAGTAAAAAACTTGTGAAACATTGTAGCAAACCAACCACGTGTCTGTCCCTTAAAGTGGAACTAGCCTTAGTAAATAGGAATGTATATTTTATTTACTTTATTTAAAACTTTGCTTTTTTTTACATTTCTTCAGCTGCTTCTGGTTTCTGGTCTAGGCCAAAATGATGCCATACATACCAGGACTCTTCATGGACATTTTTTTTTCTTCCAACTGGAGGAGAGGAGGTGGAGCTTTCTCAGCTCCTGTCTGCATACCTGAGCTAAGGGTAGATTGATTTCAGGAAGTAAATACTACATGAATCATCTGCCTTTACACAGCCAGAAGTTCTTAGGGGGTGTTTTTCAAAGCAATTTCTCAACAAAATAGAGCATGAAGACATGGATGGTTGAGTTTGCTTTCAATATTAAAATTAATTAAATTGCATTTTTAGTTTGTAGTGCTCAAATACAGTTATGCTTTAACAGGCAGAAAGGGGGTCCCTGGTTTACAATTAAAACTCAATTTCCTTGGCCAGCATGACTGCAGTGATTTCCCTGTCCTGGGATGTCTGGTTACGCACCAATAAGACTTCAGTTCATAGATTAGTTATTCATATAGAGATGAACTGTCAATCATATGTAGATGCTTAAATAATGTTTGATGAATTTCAACATATGAATGATAATGTTTACAGTTTGAGTTGGTGTGGTCATGTAGATCAGTGTTCCTCAACTCCAGTCCATAAGGCCCACCAACAGGTCATGTTTTCAGGATTTCCATTATTTTGCACAGGTGATTTGATCAGTTTCACTGCCTTAGTAATTACCACAGCCAATTCATCTGAGGGAAATCCTGAAAACATGACCTGTTGGTGGGCCTTGAGGACTGGAGTTGGGGAACACTGATGTAGATTATACAGTTGTTACATTAACATTATTTTAAGCTTGCACGTGACTCCTGTTCATTTTATTTGAATTACCTATTTTCAGTTATTTGCTTTATAGAATTAAAGGAGCACTATAGTGAAAAATATAGTATTTTTCAATAATATGTGGCTGATATTTGTAAGGATAGTATTCAGTATGAGAATTCTTTTTTTTTCTATTTCACATACCATTTTTTTTTCAACCACATACGTTTTTTTTAAAGCAAACCAAGTTGTCCAGCAAGTGACAGTTACGTGAATTGAAACCAACCATATACAAATCAACTTTTAATCATATGATTTAAATCTTTAAAACAAAAATGGTGCTGCTTAAAAAAATTAGATGGATCTTTGCTTAATTCACACTTTTTGCAAATTGGATTCATTTGGGAAAATGCGTGAATCTTGGGTAGAAGTTTTAACAATTTTACCTTTGTACCTTAACCACTTGCCAACTGCATGCTTTATATTTACGGTGGCTGTGTGGCGCTGTCTCGCGAATCGCCGTATATAAGCAGTGATCCGTGCGTGCACACTTAGCGGGCGGGAGCGCGCTTTCATGCCCGCCGCACTCTGGAGGAGTGTGCCCGCAGCTTGGGCAGCCCCGATGTCCGCTGGCGAGCCGCGATTACCTGCCAGAGGGAAAGAATGGGGAACCGCCAATGTAAACACGGTGGTTCCCCATTCTGTCAGTGGGCATGTAAGAGATCTACTGATCCCTGTCTCTGGGATCAGTTAGATCTCTTGTGCCCATGGTAGCCCAGCCCCTTCACAGCTAGAACACGCCTAGGGAACACAGATAACCCCTAGATCTCCCCCTGCAGGTTAACCCCTTCACTGCCAATGACATTTATACAGTAATCAGTGGATATTTAAATTTCTGATCGCTGTATAAATGTCATTGGTCCCAAAAAAGTGTCAAAAATGTCCGATATGTCCGCCCCAATATCAAAGTCCCAATAAAAATCACAGATCGCCGCCATTACTATTAAAAAAAATGTAAAAACGCCAGAAATTAATTCTCATGGTTTGTAAACGCGGCAACTTTTGCGCAAACCAATCAATAAATGCCGATTGCGATTTTTTTTTTTACCAAAAGTATGAGGAAGAATATAAATCGGCCAAAACTGATGAATGTTTTTTTTTAGATCTGTAATTTAGCAAAAAGTAAGAAATATTGTTTTTTTTTCTTAAAATTTACACTCTTTTGTTGTTTATAGCGGTGATCAGAAATGATGCAGAGGTGATCAAATACCACCAAAAGAAAGCTCTGTTTGTAGGAAAAAAAGGGCGCAAATTTTGTTTGGGTACAATGCCGCACGAACGCGCAATTGTCAGTTAAAATGACGCAGTGCCGAATCGCAAAAAGTGCTCTGGTCCTAAAGGGGGAAATCCTTCCAAGGGCTGAAGTGGTTAAATACAGTGTAAATCCTTTGTGAAGAATTTATCTAACACAACTCTTATTCTTCAGAACTGGTAATTCTGAAGCTCATACTCAAAAAAGAAAAGCTGAATTAACAAAATCCTAGAAAGCAAATTATAATTTTTATTCTAAAAATTGTCCCAGGGATACTATATGCATATGGAGACAGTCTGTTTTTTTTTTTTTTTTTTTTTTTTTACTGTTAAAAATCTTATTT
>BLSH010100106.1:423509-444952 GCA_018402905.1 Glandirana rugosa | reverse complement strand
CGCAATTGTCAGTTAAAATGACGCAGTGCCGAATCGCAAAAAGTGCTCTGGTCCTAAAGGGGGAAATCCTTCCAAGGGCTGAAGTGGTTAAATACAGTGTAAATCCTTTGTGAAGAATTTATCTAACACAACTCTTATTCTTCAGAACTGGTAATTCTGAAGCTCATACTCAAAAAAGAAAAGCTGAATTAACAAAATCCTAGAAAGCAAATTATAATTTTTATTCTAAAAATTGTCCCAGGGATACTATATGCATATGGAGACATTTTTTTTTTTTTTTTTTTTTTTTTACAGAGTGGTTAAACTGTAGAATGCCCTACGGATGAATAACTGCAAAATAAATAATGAGATATAATAATAGACTGAATGCTTTCCTTAGAGCTAATTGTAGCCACTGCAATACTTACAGACTAGTACAGTAATTTTGTATCCAGGGAATTAATTTTATTTACAGTGTCAGATAGGATTTTTCCCCTTGTAAGGCTAAACTGACAACTGCTGAGAAGGATGGGGGGGGGGGGTAATTGGCTTATGTTGCCAGCAACAGGTACAATATGTATAAAGCTAACTTGTCAACAAAATACCTGACCCCACTCAACCTGAAAGTCCATGCAGGTCTGGTGCAAGTGTGCACTGCTAGGGAGCAGTTGTTGTCACTTCATCCATGCTAATCCATGTGCCCGGCCCCTAATCTACATGCAGGGTTTTTTTGAAGCACATGATTAGAGCCAGAGGTTCTAATTGGCTTAAAAAAAGGGTGGGCTTTGCCCTGAGCCCACCCAGTTGTGTGACATTAGCGAATTAATATTCGCTAATGTCTTCCTGCTTCTCCTCCCAGTCAATCAAAAAGTAGGTCCTGAGACCCAATTGGCCAGGGAGTCTCCTGGGCAATTGTGTTTCAGGACCCACTTCCTGTTGGGATGGGAGGAGAAGCAACGGCCGCGGCTCCTTCCGTAGCAAGCTGGAGTGAGGAGCAGCATCGGTTTCCTAAGGTAAGACCACTGATCACCGTCATCCATCTCCCATGGGGGGCCACTGGTCGCTGCCATCCATCTCAGTGGGGGGGGGCACTGATCGCCACTGTCAGACTCTCACGGGGGGTTTGTTTGCTGCCCCCTCAAAATATTGAGCACCAGCTGCCACTGCTAGGGAGGCTCCTGACAGCCACAATAGCGATATAAAAATGTGGACCAGCACACACTGAATCCCAATACTCCTTTATTTAACACAGGATTAAAAGACCAAGTGTCCTTGCTTGATTACATGTTTCAGCCCTATGTGGGTCTTAATCATAGCAAGGGTAAGGATGTACACAGGGCTGAAACATGTAATCAAGGAACAAAACTTTGTATTTTAATCCTGTTTTAAATAAAGAAGTATTAAGATCCCGTCAGCGTGTGCTGGTCTACATCTTTTTTTAAATCTGCCTGGTACATGTTCAAAGATTGAATGCCAGTGAATTCAATAAAGGTATCGAGTTGATTTGCTAAAGAAAGTCAGGCTGTCCACTTTGCAAAGGAAGTTCCACTTTGCAGGGGAATTTTCTCCAGGGTTAATTCAATGTGGTGAAATTTCACTTTCCAAAGAATATGGAAACACATGCAAAAAAAGAAACAATACAGCATTTTGCTTGCGCATGATTGGATGATGGAAGTAAGCTGAGCTTCACCTCTTTCACTAAACTCTGGAGATAATTCCCTTACAAATTGCAACTTTTCTTGCAAAGTTAACATTAAATCGATTTGATTTTAGTAAATCAGCTTCGTGGAGTAAATATTAACTAAATTTGGACTACAATAGGAGGAACTGACATCTTAAAAAATAATACTCTGATGCAGTTACCTTTTAATTCACAACACAACATTAACACATATGTCCTACTGTGGCACATTATGGTGATTTATCATCTTCCATTGATGCCAATGCATTTCACCCAAATCTCCTGACTTTCACCAACGTATCAGGAAATGAGAACTCTTAGCTTTGCCTTAGTGCTAACTAAAGATCTTTGGCAAAACAGCAGTGTAATTCTTAATAGGAAAATACATTCTCCATAGGAAATATTTCTCCACAGGAAATAAATAAATCCAACATATTTCAAATGAAGATTTTACCAAATAAAAATTTTGGTTTGTCATTTTTTTTATAGCAAAAGTGTTGAACAGAAATCACAGTGATTGTCAATATACCACAGGCAATTGATTAGCTGGCAGAAGTGGGGTGAATCTGCCATTCAATCAGTTATAAACAAACCCCGCCATGCTTTCTGGTGATTTTAGCACAAGCATATTTCAACTTGAAATAGACTTGCTGACAGGTCATCAAATATGAACAGAAGAATAATCTTCCTCCAGGAATGATATTAGTGGCTTCTCATTGACTCAGTTTGGCTGTTTGGCTATCCTTTAAGATATTCAAGGTATGATGATGTACTGTAGAAATAAGTTCTTTATGGAGAGGTCTTGAAGTAATTACTTGTTGTGAGCCCAGAAGGAAGGTTATGTACAATGTCAAATATCCAACTCTAGCAGGAATTCTTGGTCCAGCAAGTAGACAGATTTCTCAAAGGCAGATATTGCTCTAGTGGTATTCAGTGGTTGCAAATTATTTATGTACAGAAATATTTCTGTACTCAGAACTCTTTTCATTTTCATATAAATGTTGTTGGGTATACTTTGAATTTTCTTCTTCATTGTCTGAACAGGTTTAACTGTTCAAGTAATGAACGACTATTTTAAAACATTTTGGAAACTTTTGATTGGACATAGCTATTTTAGCCATTAATCGTTGAAATGTATGGCTTTTCTGTGCATAACAACAGTAAGGGGGTGGAACAAGCTATACATAATGGCATGGTAGGAACTATATAACGGATGCCCTGTGAGCACAAAGCGTAACTCATAGACATCTTGCTAAGCTGATTGTTCCAGCCAGATAAACACAATGCAGCTTCTGGCAGACTCAGATGAGAGGTAGTGCCTATCTGCAGTCTGATGACTTCTGCTATGTTTGGCCCTGCTAACATAACATAGCAAAATCAGATATAGTACCAGCACAATAAAGTGCTTCTAAAGCCAAGACATTTTTAAAATAATGCCCAGTGGCCAGTAGCAGTGTTGCTCCCCCCCCACACTAAATACCTACCTTAGTCCTTACTCAGTCCAGTGCTGTGCCCATCTATAGCAGTTCACTGCTCTCTCCCTGCATTCCCCAGGACAGAGAAGCAGCAGCAGGAGGCATTGGCTCCTGCTGCTGTCAATCAAATTCTGTGAGCAGAGAGCTGGGGGTGGTGCCAAACCACGCTGTGTGTGTCTATGGATGCACGCAGACTGGCTCAGGAGCACACCTGTACTTCTGCAAGCGGCATACATGGAAAAGGAGGAGCCAAGAGCGCCAGCAAGACACCCCAGAAGAGAACAATAGGGGCTGCTCTGTGCCATTTCATTGAAATGAGCAGATAAATATAATATATTTGTTATTTTAAGAAAAAAAAAGCCTTTACAACCACTTTAAGTATTAAAGAAGATACGATTCTAAACTGAATGACACGTAGCTTGCTAAAACACTATCTATCATCAACAAGTGCCATCCATTTTTTTAAAATAAAATTGTATTTTCATCTTTCATCTTAGTGCAATACTGGTCTAAGGTTTTTCCAATCCCCTGTAACTCTGTTGCTAGACAGCTTGGTATGATTAAAAATATGAAGAAAAAAAACATATGAAAAAAATCATATGCTGAATACTATCATTACAGCATTAACAGCATACAGTTATCAGAATACAATATATTGCACTACAGTTAGCTTTTACCTCTTCCTACCGTCACTCCATAAATAAATGTCTAAAAAACATTGTGTGTCTTCTTCTGCATCTCAATCTTGATTGCCACTGACACTTGGGCTTCCCCATTGATAATCAGGAACCTATCAGAGTGGTTCCCTAGCAAATGAAAACTTGCAGGCTGCAGTTGAACACTGCAACCTTCAGGCTGCAGTATGAACTGCAGTGCCATCAGTTGTAAAATCAAGAATAAAAAAAAAAAATGTATATATGTATATATATATATATATATATATATATATATAAATAAAATGTATATTTTACATTTTTGTGCATTTGTCAGCCCATAATAAAATCACAGTACTTTTTTATGCTAAATCAAGGTGCCAAATAAAAACATTATTTTTCCCTAAAATATATAACAATTACTTGGGTATTAACCACAAAACTCTCGCGCCAAATGTATCTTGACTAAGTAGCAGCTGCAGTCTTAGCCTTGAATAGGTAAGTATTGTAGATATTCTAAATACTTTGGACTAATCCCTTGTGTAGACAGCGCTTGCTCAAATGTGAACTGTTTAAGTGTAAATACAAATGAATTAATTTATGACAATGGCGCAATCAATTGTGACTGTTACACATCTATGGGCAACCCCATAATCATGTGCAAATTAATTACAAAAAGTGCATAAGTGCTAAAATACGAAACCTTATAAACATATCATAATATGCATAAAGAGCCTACATCCAGTGATGTATAAGTCCAATAACTTGGCTTATTAAATGAATTTTCAATCTAGTCCATCTGCAAACCATGCAAATATATAACAACGTGACAATAGTGAATTAATTACTAGTAATAAGTTACTGCAGTGCCTTGCATAGTTATCAATACAGTTCATAGACAGCTGCTGCTACAATAGTTCTTTAGTTCTTTCACTGCAACATAAAAGTGACCATGCTTTTCTGTGCTGTCTTCATAAGTGCCATGCTTCCAGTGACACCCCAATTCCACCATGAAAATGAGGGATATGTCCTTACTTACCAGACCTTGTTGACCCTCTTGTCGTACAAAAAAGAGAAGTCAAACAGCGCTTGTGTTGGTCTTACTCAGACCCTGGATCTGTGATAGTCCGGCTCCTCCTTGGTGTGGATCCGTAGCTAGTACAATAATCACATACAATCCTATATTGTATGTGATTATTGTAGCACATCGGCAAATAAAGCCTGGTGATTTTAAAAACAAGCTACGCTATGAGAGGCCTGTCCTTTTTCTTCAATTTACATATGTACTGCTGAACTATCTACGGATCCACACTGAGAGGAGCCAGACTATCACAGATTCAGGGTCTGAGTAAGACTAACACAAGTGCTGTTTGACTTCTCTCTGTAGTACGAAAAGAGGGTCAAGAAGATCTGGTAAGTAGGGACATATCCCTCATTTTCACGGTGGAATTGGGGTGTCACTGGAAGCACGGCACTTATGAAGATAGCATAGAAAAGCACAGTCACTTTTATGTTGCAGTGAAAGAACTATTGCAGCAGCAGCTGTCTATGAACTGTATTGATACCAATGTGAGGCACTGCAGTAACTTATTACTAGTAATTAATTCACTATTGTCACACTGTTATATATTTGTTTGCACATGGACTAGATTGAACATTAATTTTATAAGCCAAGTTATTGGACTTATACATTACTGGATTATTTGGGTATGCCATGGTCCAAAAGTGATAGTCACGTTAACCAATGTATACTGACACTTCTAAATTTAGTCTGGGCCAAATCTAGGTATCCATGAGCTCTGGTCATGAAAGAGTTAAAGCTTTCTAATTGCAATACCTCCTTTCAAAGAAACACAAAATTTCCTTTGTCATGAAAGGGTTAACGTGTCAAATCCAGTTCAGGCATTATGTGTGTGTGATTTTTCACACAGGCTGGTATAGTATATTGAATATCCGGAATTGCACATCTTGTTATTACAGATGTCTGCCTATTATGCTGGTACAACAGCTGTGCAGTATCTCTGCTGTAATTCACATGAGGTTATCCCAATTATAGAAGGAAAGAACCTCTTCCTAATGTGAAAGTTTGTCAGTACAAGTCAACCATGAAATGCAATAGATAAGATTTAGGGTGTTTTTTTATTTTGCATAACAAACTCTAGTTTCCTTGGAGACTACAATTTTCTGAAATGTTGTGACAGAGTTAACTTAAAAGATAACATTAGAGAACAAACAGATTTAATCCAGTTGCACATCAAATAGTCTAAATTCCATTTTGGCATGAAACGCATGCCGAGAAAAAAAATTGTTATGTTTCTGAAAATTAAATGTAAAATGTATTATATAAATCACCCGATGTATTGAATTTAAGCTAATGTTTAAGAACAACCCACTGAACACAATTCAATTTTAAAGGCTCAGTTCATCTAAAATTGGAATTTAATTATTTTATTGATAGTGAAGAGTAAAACCACCTGATAGTTTCCTAATATCTCTCAGGGATTTTGTTGATGGGATATCTGCACTTGACTTCATGGGTCTCCATACCAGTTGTGGCCATGGGATAGCCCTACACTCCCTGTTGAGTTTAATTTATTTCTATTATGGAAACTGCATTGGAAGATCATTACGAAATCCACATCTTCTGAAAACATTCAATACAACCAAATAAAGGCTAAGTGCACCCTGCACCCGGCTATAAGTGGATAGGGTGAATCTCCCAATGGCTTGGCCACTCTGTTAGGCTAAGTTCACATTTAACCATTCTCTGAAAAACAATCTGAGGTGCATCATGTTTCAGAGTGTAGCTAAGCAGTTGTTGTCAGCCATTATTTTTTTTCATGCCAAACAGAAACTTATAATGGGACTAAAGTGCCACAACCTAAAGCCAAGCATTTGGCTCACAGTTGTGGTGTGGTCCAATTGACTTGCCATGGTAAATTAGCTGTGCTCATTGATGTGCTTGCAAAGTAATACTCCACTGCAGACTACACACCTCTGCCCCCATCCTCCTAGCTGCAGGGAGCAGGCTCTCCATACTCTTGAGCTGCTGAACTTGTATCAATCCAATGTTCCATAAAGGAAGGAACAGCCGCTCACCATAGAATCTACATTTAGTTTGTTAAAGCAAAGTGATGCACCTAAATTCCATCTGTTGCTAGGAAACAGCCATCATGCATTTCACTCTTCAAATGAGCTCAATAATAGGGTTACGCTGTACCCATGGCACAAAGAATTGTCACCAAAGTATGTGAACAGCTTCCTCTGGCATTATAGATTTTAGCTGAGCAGTTGGGGGGAAGTAAAATGGCGGCTCCAGGCATCATTGTTCCCAGCTCAGTTTTTTCACTGCCACAGAATCTTACTTACTAGATCAGACTAAAGTGTGAGGTTCTGCCTGCTCTAATTGCATGATCAAATCACATTGGAAGAACAGCTAGAAGAACCAGTGAACTCATCATAGGAAACTAGATTGGAGGGACATTCTGTACTAAGAGTGCAGAAGGCTTGCAGTGCTTCAATGGTTGCAAGAAGACATTTTTTTTGGCTGAAAAACCAACTGCTAAAGCTATAAAGATATCATTACAATTGAATACTGGATCACGCAGCCTATCCCTCCCATTATTAGTCAAATAATCCTAAAAAAGGGGGTCCTACAATATACCAAAACATTTAGTTTTTAGTTTTGCATAGCATGGTGAGGGAAAAATACCACTGCTGGGTTTTTATTGAAGTCTGTTCTCCCATTAGAGGGGGGCAGTCCCTCTAAGGGGCTGATTTACGATAGACAAATCAACAAGGGAAGTTATTGCTTGAAAAGGAAGTTATAGCTTGCCCCAGAGCTTAGTGCATAAGGTGAAGCTCTGCTGACCTTCATCTTCAAATCATGTGCAAGAAAAAAATTATTTTTTTATTTCCCTTTGCACATGATTGGGCATTCTTTGCAAAATGCAAAGCACCACATTCCCTTGCAAAGTGCAACTTCCTATGCAAAGTGAACAGCCTATTTTTCTTTAGTAAATCTTTTAGTATGTGTCCTGATGACCATTGTCACTGAGACTAAATGATAGAGACAATACAAAATGCCGAGTTGTTACCAGAACAGTAATGGAGGAGAAATCTTCCAATGGGATAATTATTACAGTGACAACTGTCTAGGAAAGGATTTATCTCAATGTGGACAGATTTACTTTCATTTCCTGCTGTAAAATGAAGGAAAACCTCCATGGTGGGACAGAGATATTCAAAGAAAACCTGACAGGGGTTTTAAAAATGTCCTACTTAAAGTTGTTCTAAAGGCTGATGTTTTTTTACCTTCATGCAGTCTATGCATGGAGATAAAAAAAACCTTCTGTGTGCAACAGCCCTCCCCAGCCCCTCTAATACTTACTTGAACTCCCTCTCGATCCAGCTATGTGCACGAGAGCATTGGCTCTCCGGGGACTCTTCCCCCTCATTGGCTGAGCCATTGGCTCCTGCTGTTGTCATCCACAGCCAGTGACCCAATGAGGAGAGAGAGGGGTGGGGCAGAGTTGTGGCTCTGGGAGCACCCAACAGGAGGGAGGTACCAGGAGCACCAGCAGGGGACCCTAGAAGAGGAGGGTCAGAGCTGATCTGTGCAAAACCGCTGCACAAAGCAGGTAAGTATAACATGTTTGTTATTAAAAAAATTGCCTTTAATATCACTTTAATCTAAAATGCTAATGTCAGGACCAGGATCCGAACTCACGACTGCTACTACATTGGCAGTTGTTCTAGTTGCTAAGACACCAGAGATGCTAGACAGCATCCTGTCCAATTCCTTTGATAGTCTTGCAATATGCCTTGTTTCTGGTGAACCTTGAACTATTTGCTCCTCCAATGAACATCTTATTTAAGCCATGCCTTTGCACTTCCGGTTTGCCAGATTGTTGTGCTCTCTCCAGTGGATATCTTGCTCCATTGTTTACCTGAAGCTGTCCTTATCCCCACTACCCCTCTTTACTGACCTTTGACTCATTCCTTGACTACTCTTGTGCTTGATCCCAACCTTCAACCATTCGTTATTGACCTTTGGCTTGCTCTTGAGTTCAAATTGCAACCGCTTGTTACTGACCTTTCACTTGTTTACTGACTACACTTCTGATTGATCCCTATCTGCTATATCTGCTACTGGACCCCTGTTTGCTAACCTCCTGGTGGGGCAATCTTGAGGACCATGACCTGTTACTAACACACAGGAAAAACCCTCTCCACCATTTGAAGCTCTGATGAATACCGGTTAGTGCTTAGACCCCACATCTCAGATGAGCATGTTTCATCCACAAGGGTGACCTGCTTGTGTACTTATCAAGCTGGCTGGTGGGAGCTTCTCTAGTGCTATAGCTACTGGTCTCTGAGCCTGACACCTTACCGTGACAGCTATTTAAAGGCTCTTTGTGCTTGAGAGACACATTAGAGTTACTAGGCTCTAAAATATACACTTTATGAACTCTTTACTGTAAAATTCAATAAATCTGGAATCCAGCATTTCTAATGCATAGTTGCCAAAACATTTGCATTTTTGAGTGTTTTAGAGAATCAACTGGAGGTAGATTAAAATAAAAATGTAATTTTTAGGAACAAAAAAGTGTTTTTCTTGTGTTGCAAATTTTCATACCTGGAGATTCTGCCAATAACAATACATCCTGTTGCACACTAACAGCACTAAGCAACTATCTAGTAATTAGCAGAACTGTTGTCAGTCTGCTTTGGATGTTGGGCTGCTGATCAGGGCAAGCCTCCCGCAGACCTGATAGACATCCCAATAGCAAAGTGTTAGAGCATGCATGACAGGCTGAATATGCAGCTGTTAATTACAAAGCTGCAACTTAGAGCTTGTTTAGACTTGTGATTGGGGAGTTAAAAATGCACAGTTAAGCATCATTTTTAGCATCCCCAACCGTCACCCCTACTGTAATGACAGTGGACAGGGGTGTTCACTGTAGCGATGCTTCATGCTCGCTGCAAAAACGATTCACTTATTGCACACGGAAAGCAGCATACCCACTAAACACGACCTAGGGAGCAGCGCAAATGCCCTTCAATCGTATGCAATGTATTTGGTTGTGGTGCATATGAATATGGGGTTAAAACAGATGGTGAGCGGGGGTCACTTCAGCTCTTTACCGCCTGTCAAATGGCCCTGAAAAATGATCTATATGCGAATTGACTTTCAGAGGAGTAATGGTCTAGATGCAGGTCTAAACCTAGCCTTAGAATTATCAGCCTACAACAAGAAGTGTTGTTAGAATCTGCAGGTAAAAGATTTTGCAACAGATTCACAAAAACATATTCGCTTAACTTTATACAAAGAGGCAGGATGATTTGGGGTTTACATACACTTAACATATCTTGTGTTGCAATGGCCTTTGTTTTATTTGTTTCTTTAACAAAAGTGGGCTTTTCCTTTAAGTATAGTAATGGGTCATGTTTATATCACCAGATTTGTGTTGGCAGTCTGCCCAAACAATTCCGGGTGGAAATACTGTAGGCATTTCACAAGTGGTAATTATAGATAATTACTAACTTTACATGCTGCATGATTTGGGTATGTTATCTCTGAATAGTGTACATACGTACTGTACGGTTATACTGATTGAATCCATTAGCATACATTTTAGGTAATTCTAGTCTTCAGATGTTTATTTACAGCCATTTGGCTTCAATTTCCATCCTTTTTATCTTTTGGCACAGCATTATATTACAAGAGCTAGACTAGATATTGGTGGTTCCTCCAGGAAAGCATCCCTGTATTTAGTGGATGGAAAATAAATATAGACCAAAGACATTCATACAATTTTACTATCCTAAGCTGGAGTTTGCTGTTTTGCAAAATTCATTAAGTCAACTAAGGTAAGCAGTATCAACATATGTTTCCTGAATTTGCACTGTGCAACAGTTTTTAGTGTAAGCATTGTCCATTGAGCATAGCGTCAGCTGGTTTAATTAGCTAAGTATAAGCATACCTCCAAATAGAACATAAACAAAATTGGCACATTTTGAAACTGTATAAAAAGGTGTAATTGTTTTTCTTAAAGTGTGCGGAAACCCTAATAATGATCATCTGATTTGTGTTGATGTGCTAACTATACCATAGAAAGAGTTTTGTTATACCTGTTTGATAAGTGCAAAGAATATCTGTTGATCCTGCCAAAAATCCAGTGAGAGCTTAAAGTGGTTCTAATGGAACAAGGTTTTTTTTTTACCTTAATGCATTCTCTGCATTAAAGCGTTACTAAACCCAGGACCCTGCATTCACTATATCTAATCTCCTACAGTACTAAGAACATGGAAATGCAATTATTTTAGTAAATATAAACTGTTAAATGCCTTTTTTTCATCAGCAATTAGAGCAGCCTTGTGACTTTTATAAATGTCTAGTTAAAGGTTGTAGGAGTTTTCATTCTTCCACGATTGTCCTATGAGAATGCAGGAACCCTGACACTCTGTCTTGACAAAGCTGATTGGCCCTGTGCTGATCACATGCACTCTCCCAAGCAATTCCCAAAGCCCATTGGTCAGCCATTAAAGTGTATCTGTGTGCGCCAGCGAGGCGCACACAGACACATTGATTGTCTCTGGTCTCAGTCACTGTCCTCCAGCCAGTGACTGATTGGTCAGGTCATGGTGGGCGGGAGCGGGACTGGCGGACGTGCTGGTGCTTGGACTGGGAGTGTGTAGCACGCCTGCTGATTCCCTCTAAATGGCCGTGTGTGTGAGAACAGCCTGACTCTGAGGTATGTACTGGCTGCAATATACCCCTACCTGTATACTGGCTGCATACTGTGTACTGGCTGCAATATACCCCTACCTGTGTTACTGGCTGCATACTGTGTAGTGGCTGCAATATACCTCACCTGTGATGCTGAGCTCTATACTCCTGACATAATATGTGGAATACAGGGGACGGAGTGGGTGGATTCTATAAAGGGTGGGGCTTATGCAAAGTAGGAGGGATCAAAAAGAAAGGGTGGGGCCTGACAGCCCCCATCCTAAAACTTCACCAGCCACAACTGCTCCCAAGAATCAGAGGAGACAGAATCAATCAGCCTTTCTACACAATGCAGAGGATTTACTTCTTAGGTTCCACAGTGAGCATAACAAGCATGCTTTACTGCATATACAGACTGATTTTACTGTTGTGGATTTAGTTGCACTTTAAGGTGAAAAAAAACCCTTCCCTGTGCAGCTCTCCCCCCAGCCCCTCTAAATACTTACCCGAGCCTGATCTCAACCCAGCGATGTGCTCGAGAGAAGAGGCTCGCTTTCTCTCCTCTTTTGACAGAGAGTTAATGGCTCCTGCTGTTGTCAATCAGAGGCAATGAGGAGAGAGCGGGGGGGGTGCAAAGCCAATGTACACACAGAGCCAGTTCGGGAGTGAGAACACATGAGTGCCCCAGAGCAAGCAGCCTGCTATAGGTGCACTCAGCAGGGAGAGGGGAGCCAGGAGTACTGGTGGGGGACCCAGATAAGGAGGATCAGGGCTCCTCTGTATAAAACAATTGCACAAAGCAGGCAAATATAATGTGTTTGTTGTTTTTAAAAAATAAAATTTTTGCCTTTAGGATCATTTTAATCATTGAATACTCTATGAGTCAGCTCCTTTCAGAGTGAAACATATTGCTGTGTCTGCAACTTGGATGGATTGGTCTCTTTGTTGGACTGATGAATCAATGGATATGAGGCATTTAATGCAGTTAGCAGTTCTCTTTTTCTTACATGGTCACTGTAGAGTAAATCCTAGTAGCCTGTGATTGTAAAGAACCTACTCCTGTCATCAGTGAGAGTGGGGGAATCAAAGCCTTGAGTGAAGCATTTATCCCAGTTTATTCCTAGATTCCTATGTTCTCTCTCTGTGCTGCACTGTTATCCGTTAGCATTGTTCCCAGGTGTCTCAGTGGGCTACAGAGGATTGCTTCCCCCCATTATATGAAGAAAAGGGGGGCGGGGGGGTTGTAGCCCTAACTTCCTGCCCTAGAGTAACAAGGCTACCCCCCTTAGATACATTACAGTGAGTGAGTGTTGACACCCTAGGACAGTGATGGTGAACCCTGACACCCCAAATGTTTTGGAACTACATTTCCCATGATGCTCATGCACGCTGCAGTGTAGTTGAGCATCATGGGAAATGTAGTTCCAAAACATTGGGGTGCCAAGGTTCACCATCACTGCCCTAAAACAAGAAGTGTGTTACTTGCAAGACCTCCAGATGAGATTAAAGTAAAAAAAAGCCTGAAAACAGCAAACTAATGCAGCCACAACGTCTAAAGCTGGTGAGACGCAATACATTTTGTTCTTAGGTTTAGGTACACTTTCAGAACTCAATGGATGCCCTTACTGTAGGTTAAATTTACTTCCCAGCAACTGTATAAATAATATAACAGCAAGTGGACACTTTTGAAACTGTCTGTAATGTGTTGTTTTTTTACAGCAGTCATGAAGGAAGCAAAGTATCATAGCTTGAATTAAATAAATTACGTTTTTATCCAACCAGTGCAAAACAAAGTGTAGATAAAAGCAATTGTTTAACCACTTCACCCCGGAAGGATTTCCCAGGTCAGGACTAGAGCATTTTTTGCGATTTGGCACTGCGTCGCTTTAACTGACAATTGCATGGTCGTGCGACATTGTACCCAAACAAAATTTGCATTTTTTCCCCACAAATAGAGCTTTCTTTTGGTGGTATTTGATCACCGCTGCATCATTTCTGATCACCGCTATAAACAAAGAAAGCGACAATTTTGCAAAAAAAAAGGAACAATTTTCTTACTTTTTGCTAAGATTCAAATTCAATTAAAAAAATATAAAAAACATTTTTTTCATCAGTTTTGGCCGATTTATATTCTTCCTCATATTTTTGGTAAAAAAAAATTGCAATCGGCGTTTATTGATTGATTTGCGCAAAAGTTGCCGTGTTTACGGATGATGAGAATTCGTTTCTAGGATTTTTTTTTTTTTTTTACTAGTAATGGCGGCGATCTGAGATTTTTAGCGGTACTGCGATAGTGCAGCGGACATGTCGGACATTTTTGACACTTTTTTGGAACCAATGACATTTATTCAGCAATCATAAATTTAAATGTCCACTGATTACTGTATAAATGTCATTGGCAGTGAAGGGGTTAACCTGCAGGGGGCAATCTAGGGGTTAACTGTGTTCCCTGGGTGTGTTCTAACTGTGGGGGGGCTGGGCTACCGTGGGCATGAGAGATATAACTGATCCCAGGGACAAGGATCAGTAGATCTCTTATGTCCCCATTGACAGAGCGGGGAACCGCCGTGTTTAAATCTTTCACTCTGGCCGCTCATCGCGGCTCACTGGCGGACATCCGGAGTGTGTCGGGCCCCCCTAGCTGCGCCTGCGTGAATCGCTGCCTATTTATGGCGATTTGCAGGAGCATCCACACTGCCACCGTAAATATACAGCGAGCAGTGTGGAACCGGTTAATCATACACAATGAGGTTGATTTGCTAAAACTGGAAAGTATGAAATCTGGTGCAGCTGTGCAGGGTAGCCAATCAACTTCTAATTGCAGCTTGTCCAATTAAGCTTTGACAAAAAACCTGGAAGCTGATTGGTTTCTATGTAGACCAGATTTTGCACATTCCAGTTTTAGTAAATCAACCCCAATATATATTACTGCTCACTTTTTTATATGCTGCCTCCTTTGGAACACACCCGTAGATTACTAATGAAAATAATGCTGTTAAAGAGAAGGGTACTAGATGTACTGTGCTAGTTTTTTTTTTTCCAGTAATGGAGGTTTTACTGTAATTTTGCAGTGACATATTTTATGTGCACCTGTAGTCTATTGTAAACAGCATGCCTAAATTCAGAAACCATTGACTGGTTGCAATTCATGCAAAGTAAAACTAAAGACAATACTTTTTTCATTAATTTTGGATAGAGTAGGGGAGGATTATAACCCCGGTTAGTTTTATTTGCCATCCCATTGGGGAGATTTTCCTTCATGTCCCTGCCCCAAGTCAAGCAGTAAGTGAGAAGAAATCCCTCCAAAGTGAGGGAATCCAGGGTCACCAAAAGTAGTGTCCCCACTGGAAGATTTCCCCTCTAATACTGTTCTGGGGATGGCTGGTCGGAAAATGGCAAACAGAGAGGATGACTCTCCCTAAAGGGGGTACAGAGAGCAATAACATCCTGATAGGTGTGCTAATCCCTCTCTACTCTTATCTAAAACTAAATATATAGATACATATATTGAAAAGCAGCCAATTAAAACCTAATTTACTGTAGCTAGTAAAAATAACTAGATTGATTGTCATGGATTTTTAAAATTGTCAGAGCCTTGCTGAATTATTTCATTAGAGGTCATAAAATGAGCATACCTATGTATCGTATTCTGAATCCTTTCTTGTTGGTGCCGTGATCTGCTGACCACCTTAAGAAAACTTCATGTCCGCTGCTGGTTATGTTAAAAGTAGACGAATAATCCCCACTTAAGGAAATCAGCAGTGGATAGTGGCTGTTTGGTCCTGTTCCAAATTAAATTTTACAGATTAGTGCAGGAGAAACTTTCAAACCCAAGACAAATGCATTGTATGAAATGTCATTTTCAGAACAAAGGCTTCAAATTAGACTCAACCACATAATGTTCCATTACCGTCGAAAGCTTCCAGCACGTCAAACTCCTTTTCAGTATGGAAAAATTCAAAGATTAAGGTTATATTGTAACCCTTCTCCACGCTAATGCTCCACGCACACATCTGAAGATTGGGGTAGCTGTCAGGATAGCCGGGACTTAGGATGATACCTGTCGAGTCGACACGTATTTCATTGGCTGGGCACAGCACTAGAAAAGACAAAGAAGATGCAAGCTTCATAAAGAAAAGGGTTTATCTCACACTGCAGCTGTTCTATTAAAAATTAAATTAATGCAAAATTCTGTATATGTGATCCGTTTGTAGAGGAAGCACCATTTAAAATGATCATTAAATCAGCATGTAGGAAAATATTAAATTCAAGTTATATTATTTTACTCCAAGAAGAACCTGACTTATCATATAACATTACATTTATAACACATGCCCTTTATTTATACAGTCAAGTGAAATAATTAAAAAAAACATGTTAAAGAGACCCTGTTGCCAAACCATTTGCCCTAACAAAAATCTTCCCACATAATTATATAAGAATGTAATGTATATTATGCATGTCATTTACCTTTAATCTTTCCTTGGCTAGAAATCCAAAAGCCCTGAGACTGCTGGTGGTGGCCACCATCTTGAATATGATGTAAGAAACCCCAGTAGACTGAGAGCTTTCACTCAGTTGACACTATAGTATTTTTAAGCTGGCCATACTTGGTTCTGTTTTTTCATGCAGCCAACGGCTGCATGAATAAAATGATTGGATACCCCATCTACACAGGTGGATGGGTGAATGCTACTTGCTGTGATATTGTATTCTGACAGGGGGGAGACCTCCCCCCATTCAGAATACACAGACCAGCGTTGCAGCTGCTGATCGAGTGACTTTTAGCTGACAGGGCAGTTGAACAGTAGTCAGTTGATAGTTGACTTCTGCTCAGCTGCAGAGGCCACACCTGAATCACAATTCCATTGGTCCCTGATGAACAGGCTGAATTTTGATCCATCTATGGCCACCTTTATCGTGAGGGGTGAGGAGAGGGGTGGAGAAGCTTAGTAAGCACAGAGGAATTAGACACTATTCTAACTATTTGGAGTGGTAACATTTTCAAGTTCAGGGGCACATACCAAGTGAATAAAAAATATTTCTGGAAAGAAACACTGTAAATAACCATTTTAAATACTTGATTTTTCTGTGCCTTTGCCTGATTTTTTTTTTAATGTGGTAACAGGGTCCTTGCTCCATTGCAATTTATCAATTCATCATTTAATATTTGTGCCAAAGTCATTTATTCACACTCACATGATCTACAATCAGTCCAAGTGGTTGCAAGTTCAAGGACTCCAAAAAATGAACGCTATATTTTCATAAACTGGCTTTATTAAACAGATTTTATCACCATTCAAAGATGAATATTTTAAATTATCTGAAGAATGTCAAGTGGATCAAAACCATAATGCTAAAAGCCCCCCCATCTTGTACAGCCTGTAAAAAAAATATATATATATATTTTTTTTTAGTCCGCTCTGGTCTATTTTAAGAATAGGTTAGGTTAGGTTAGGCTAGGTTAGGTTAGGTTAGGTTAGGTTAGGCCTTTCTTCCATTTTAAAAATGTTTGAATTCATAACCATTTTATTATGGAGTGATATGTAAGAACACAAACTTCTTCATGAATCAATTCAAAAGGGTAATTAACTGCCACTCACTTATTTTGCTGAATAAAGCAGCTATCATGTAATGAGTACACAATTGTCATCTTATGCAACTTTTGGTAACTAATACAATAGGTTAGTCATTTCAAGTATTTATTGATAATAATGAGCAGCAGCTAGTTGATAATGTGTTCTGCCACATTTATAAAGTAAGAAATATCCCGTATTAAATTGTATGAATTGCACCATAGCTTTTGGTAGCTTATTCATTTTAGCATTTTAATACAATGTATGGATAAACATGGACAACCCTTCAACTGATTGAGTTTAGGTGTTTCCCGTGAAGGGCACTGCTAATGCTGCAGTATACAAAGACATTGTAATCAACCATTACCACCAACCTTGTGGTAACCATGTGACTGTGCCCTGTGCACAATGCCAGCTCAATAAAAACAGTTTAACCAGTTTGGTGCGGAGAAGCTTGACTGGTCTGCACATACCTAACACCTATTGAACACCCTTTGATTGAACTGAAACACCAATTTTAAGCCAGGTCTTCTTGTCCAACATCAGTGCCTGACCTCACAAAGGCTATTTTGGCTGAAGGGGAAAAATTCCCACAGCCGCACAACAAAATCCTGTGGAAAACATTCCCAGAAAAATAAAAAATGTGCAAGGTGTGTGTTTGTGTATGTTGGGGGCGCATTATTTTCCATGTTAGAATGGGATGTCCGAAAAGCTTGCACAGTAACTTCAAGCATATGCTATAACTAGTGGAGTTTTAAGATTATATTGAAAAGTGCTTCCTTGAGAGTACCGTAGAGTACAACTTACTCACCTTTTCCTCCGTGGATTCTTTAAACAAAAGACCAACTTTTTCTGTAACCAAAATGTATTAGTGCCACAATCAAGGTATTAGTATGAGCTTGTCTTGGCTTTTCAATGTCACTAAGCTCAGGTGTAATAATTGATATTAATGTGACAGTTACCTTTTTTTAGCATCAGATATTTTACATGAAATTTATGTTATCTGTTAAGCTCTTCAACATTATCAGTCATGGAAGTCTGAAGGGAGGATGGCTAGATGTCCTTCAATGATATGAGCTTTGCATAGCAAAATATCTCTCTCTACCCAATTTCCCCCTTTCACAAACTTACCTTGAGTATTTGAAGTTCATATGGGCTCTTGAAAATGTGTGAAATATAGCTAGAAACTTAATTCTTGTTGTATATGTATACTTATCGGTATGTGTTTATTGGTTCTTAGGTAATTGTAATATATTTAAAGTGATTCTAAAGGTAGAATGGGGTTTTACCTTAGTGCATTCTCTGCATTAATAAAAACCTGTGGGGGGATGAAATGGGCCCGGGCACACTGGGGGAATCAGATGTGGGCAGCACACAGAGGGGGATCGGTGCGGCATGACGTGAGGACAATTACAGAAAGCTGAAAGCCGACGGGAGGGAGAGGGGGAAAAACCGGCTTTCAGCAGCTGATAGGAGAGACATACTGTAGACAGAGTGCATCATTCTGTAATTGTTCTCCCTTCCCACCACACCAATTCCCCTGCTGCCTGGGCCCTGTGGTACCCCCCTGTGGCCCTGACCTAGGCTTTCTGTGGAGAGGGAAATATGGAATTTGTGTTGAATGGGCTCAGGCACACTTTTGAATGTTAACCACCGACTGCCCGCCGTCGTTGCACGTCGCTACTTTGATGTGGAATACCGTTGTTATGGTAGCAGATAGCTATCATAATCCCGGTATTTTCTGAAACGGCGGGCGGTTGGCTTTCAGATAAAAGTGGTCTCTGCAGCGGATCCGTCAGTAGCAGCAGAGACGATTGGGTCCTCTGCCCTCACTGCCTGGATGCCGACTGAGGGTAAGATGGCCCCCACTCGGCTCCATGGCATTGAAGGGCAGAAGTGAGGTCAAACGTCACTTCCGCCCAATGCTCTTAAAGGAGACAATTTTTTTTTCAAGTGTCATTTTTTCATATTTAAGATGTCCTGTCATGATTTTTTTCTACATTCCTTGTAATAGGAATAAAAGTGACCCAATTTTTTTTTAAAGGACAGTGTAAACATAAAAAATGACAAGTAAAATAAATAAGAAAAAAAATTAAAGCGCCCCGTCCCACCAAGCTCAAACCACACATGTCAGGTATCGCCGCGATCATTAGAATGAGAGCAATAATTCTAGCTCTAGGACTCCTCTGTAACTCAAAACTGGTATCCTGTAGAAATGTTTAAACTTTGCCGATGGAGATTTTTAAGTGCCAAAGTTTGTCGCCATTCCATGAGTGGGCGCAATTTTGAAGCATGATATGTTGGGTATCAATTTATTCGGCGTAACATTATTTTTCACAATATAGAAAAAAATTGGGCTAACTTTATTGTTGTCTTATTTTTTAATTTAATTAATTTTTTTCAAAATAAATTGCGCTTTTAAGCCCACTGCGCAAATACGGTGTGACATAAAGTATTTCAATGACGCCATTTTATTCTGCTTTGATAGATTTCAGTGAATTCAGTCACTCATCCAACAATTTTATTTGTAAGAGGCATTGATCTGTCCTAGAATTCCCAACTCTGAATACCACCTTGAAGGATAAGCAAAAAAAGAAAGACCTAAGTTCTATTGTGGGGTTTACCAATCTTATGGGGACCTTGATAAACAAAAGCTTCCAAGGTGATTTAAAAAAACCCAACATCTGTTCATGGCTAAAAAATATCAGATGACTAGATCCCAAAGAACTAAGAAAAAACCAAGATGCACCATGGCACATTTCCTTGGGCACACCCAATACTGTAGGATCATTTCTTTTCATGGCTAAGGCCCTGCTAGCACTGAGAGATTATGCAGGAGCCTAAAGAGAAAAAAAAATGGTAGGAGTTTCAGTTTTAGCAGATGAGACATGCAAAGCCTTTTTTTGCCAAAAAAGTTTTCACTATGCTCCTAACAATTTTTAATCTTCTATGTACAATGCATGGTGCATGTGTAATGCAGTGCTCATTCTTGGTAACCAGAGCTGGGTTATAGGAATGACAATAAGAAAGATGGTGGCTGTGGGGGGCAGAGAGGTGACCGTAAGCATGCCCCTGCTATTACTGGAGAATGGCACATTGGGAGATAAGTGTGCCATCATTTGCAAGCATGTACTGTGTACTTGCATACTATGGCAGAATCCCACCACCACCCATTGGACATTTCTGCTTTAATGCCCTTCTGCATCCAGCATCTATATGCACACAACCTTATCATGCCAAGTATAAAGCCAATATGGTTTTCTATCCTCTTACATCTGTCTAAAATACCTTAGACAGCTGTGTAAAGTCTAATAGCACACAGTGAATGTAATGAAAAATCATTACTATATTTAAGCCAAATGTAATATATAATATCAAATGTCAGTGAATAATAATTTTTGTCATTTCTCTTATGTGACAGATCAAAATTTTCTGCTTCTTGCCGGAGGTGGTGTAATTTTCTGGTAACAGACTAATATAAGAAATGAGTAATAAATTATCAAGGTTGGCATAATTCCTCGAAGCTACTGAGATGCATATATCTACAAGATGCTATAAGCAGTGGAAGTTATACATGTACTGACAGCTTACACGGAAATGTACATTAAACAAATGTTTACAAATCTCCTTTGAAAATAAGCTGTCCCATTTAAATCAAATTAAATTGCAAGTGAGATTTGATCTTTGAGATTGTGTTTGATCATTGTGATTCTCAGTATCGTTGTGCTAAAAATAAGAATGAGCATGAAAAACACCGTAGGAAATGTACAAGCAATGAAAATGCTTGAGGCATTAATTTAGATACTTGGATTGTGTAGGGTTACCTATAGAGAAGGAACAAGAGCTGCATTTGTTTGTTGTCGGAAGAAAATATTTTTCCATTCATCAGTTTTATTTCATGACTAGCTAGTAGAGTTGAGCGAACACCTGGATGTTCGGGTTCTGCTGGTCCGTCCGAACTTCGGGACAAAGTCCGGGTCCGGGTCCGGACGGAACCCGAACGATCGCACGGACAACGAACCCCATTGAAATCAATGGGGACCCGAACTTTTAGGCACAAAAATGGCTGTAGGAAAGTCATGGAAAGCCCCAGAGGGCTGCAAAAGGAAGTAAAATGGGGGTAAGGGTAGGGCAAGTGCTCTACAAAAAAATGGGGACAGGGAAATAACTTTAAATATTTTTAAAAAAATAAAAACTTAAAAAATGCAAAAATGGAGGTGAATGTGGATCATCTTCAAGCTGTGTCTGAAAAGTATTAATTAACGGTAGAAGCCATATAACTGTTCTAAAATCATCTTCAAACTAGGGAAGGCTGTTGTTTGTTTACGTCGAGAACAAGGAAGAGAT
>BLSH010100106.1:398235-410286 GCA_018402905.1 Glandirana rugosa | reverse complement strand
AGTGATACACACATTTTGCAGAACAGTGATATGGGTACTTCCGGCTTATTTATACTTTTTTGACACAGTTTGAAGATGATTTTAGAACAGTTCTATGGCCTCTAATGTTAATTAATACTTTTCAGACCCATTTTGAAGATGATTTCCATTTTTGCATTTTTTATGTTTTTATTTTTTTTTAAATATTTAAAGTTATTTCCCTGTCCCCATTTCTTTGTAGGTCACTTGTCCCACCCTTACCCACATTTCCTTCCTTTTGCAGACCTCTAGGACCTTCCAGGACTATTTTACAGCACTTTTTGTACCTAAAAGTCCGGGTCTCCATTGATTTCAATGGGGTTCGGGGTCCGGGACAAAGTTCGGGTTCTGTCCGGACCCGAACCCGGACTTTGACCCGAAGTTCGGCCGAACCAGCAGAACCCGGACTTCTAGAAGTTCGCTCAACTCTAGTGGCTTCTCATTCCCCTGCTCTCCTCCTGGTCATCACAGGTGGCTTCCCCTTCCCCTGCTTTCCTCCTCTGTATCACGGGCGGCTTCCCCTGCCCTCCTCCGCAGGCATCATGGCGGCTTCCGTCTCCTCCCTCCTCCTCTGTGACCAATCAGAGCGCTTCTCCTTTCGGCCAATCAGGAAACGGGTCTCAGACCCATTTCCTGATTGGCCGGGGGGAGAATCAGTGTGAAAATAGCAAATATTCAAATGCTACTGTCGATCAACTGTGTGGGCTCGGAGCGCACTGCTCTGCGCCCCGAGCTCACCCTTTTCTGAAGCTTATTAGAGCCTCCAGCTCTAATCACTTTTTTAAAAATAAAACACCCCCCATTGGAATCCATGTGTCCGGCACCTTGCATGCAGATTCGATTGGCCACCACTCTTCTTGAATATCTTTCTAGACCACCAAAGATTATTACTATTGGGAAGAGGGGGCACCAACTGAACCACCAGTGGTAATGTTTCATATTGGGTCATTGTGTTACAATGTGAGCACCATCTCATATTATGTTATCGCGCTGTGCCATGACAAGACACTAAACTATATTTGTGTGATATTATATTCTTAGATTGTAAGCTCTAATGAGCAGGGCCCTCTGGTTCCTATTGTATTAAAGTGTGTTGTATTTGTACTGTCTACCCTCAAGTTGTAAAGCCCTGCATAAACTGTCGGCACTATATAAATCCTGTATAATAATAATAATATTCTGGCTATGTTTTACATGCGTTTTAGTATATTGTGACCACCATATAGTATTGCATGATTGTAAATGCCAGTGACAGGAAAAGATTACCGGTAACAAATATGGTTGTAACACCTGGCTCAGAACTGTGCATGCGCAGTTCTGGTCCGGAGGCGGCTAAGACCATGCCTGCTACAGTGTGTTTGGGTGGTGCCAGCGGGTCTGATGGAGGCGCTGCCTGAGTGTGTTGTGTGATTTCATGGTGCAAGGCAACGAAGTGAAGTAGCCAGAGCCTTGTGTGCAGGTCTGTAGGATGGCTGCAAGGCAAGTCGGGAGTGGGACTGTCAGTGCTGTTTAGACTGAGTGGGCAGAAGGGACCACCTGGCACGGAGAGAGACGGTCACTGTGTCCTCCTGAGTCCTGTCCCTGAGCTACTTAAAATAAAATAATAAATATGTTTTTTACATTAATATATATATTAAATCACATTGCTTATTGTACTTGTTTGTAGCCTAAATACTGAAATTTACACTTAAAACTGTAATTTTGTGACTTTTGGAAATGCCATTAAAAACTATGCTGTGCCAGTAAATTTTGGGTGTTGTACCAGTAAATTTCAATCTGCTAGATTGGCAACACTGTTGTACAGGTGTGTGCAGGGCTTTTGTTAGAGAAGCAACTAGTGTTCTGGGCTCTACCCTGACCGACAGTGGAGGACTCTTTCCAGGATTTGGAAGAGCTCCATCTAGGAGATAGGTGGGAGCTAGTGCAGGCTTAGAGCTCCTGTATGTTGATCAGCTTCACTTGGGCTTTTCACTGATTTTGGGTCCTTCTATAGAAACTGGTCAACAGTGAGGATATTATCAGTGTACAGTATGATTTTAGAATATACTTCCAGTCTACCTTTACAGGAACACCAATCTGTAAGCACAGGCATAGAGAGCTTCTGCACAGGGTCACAATGCCAGTTTATTATCGCTCTTATGGGTTAAACTGCTTTAATTGCATTTGACAGGCCTATGTAATGTGAGAGTACAAGCTACTTAAGGCATTTTAATCAGCTAAGTTTAATAAGTAATATACTGAAATGTGCATAGATCTGTTATGGTTTAATTAGGCATAAACTTTACCGTTCATTGTGAATTTTTTTGGACATGTCAGAATAATTATTAGGACTTCAAGGTTGTGTTTGCTAAAAAGTAATTCAGCCATATGTTTATTTAAAGAGACATCTGCTTTCCTCTATGTTAGGCACCAGATTCCAAAACAAAGTCCACTAAATTTATGAAATCTAATTGATGAAACAGAAAAAGTCTGAAATTCACGGTTTATAATTGAATTATGGTAAACAACTTTGGAAGCTACAGTTATCTTTGATGGCCAAGGTACTCATCCAAGATTATAATGGATTTAGAATTGTGCCCATGTTGTGTTTCTGACAGAGACTTAAATCGGAGTTCCACCCACATTTTTCACTCCTCACCATGCAGCACTAATGTGCATCCTTAAAATTAATTGGCAATGTATTTATTTTTTTTCTGTTCACTTACCTGATTTTTGCCTCTAATCTAATTTCACTTTTGCCTTTAGGGGTTGTGGCATGTAAGTCATTTCCAGTTTTGCTTTGGCTCCTGGGAGATCTTGGTCAGCTTGGCGTGGCTCATTTAACACTTAACAATGACATCTATGGAAAATCATGGCCAGCTTGGAATGGCTGTGCCATGTCAAGCTGACCAAGACTGCACTGCACTGCACATGTGCGAGATTGGGTAGCCAACATGCACGGAATCCAGGAAGAAAGACACTGCAGCTTTTGATGCCCACACTGGAGAAGGAACTTTACAAAGTAAGAAAACAATGCTGCACAAATAGAAAACTGGGCATAGATTACAGAATACCTTTGTTACATTGCACGAAGCATGAGTATGCTAGGGGTATTTTTATCTTAAAAGTCATATTTTAGCCAGAACTCCGCTTTAACGAAACATCATATATATTAAAATAAAAATTCATGGATCAATTGAACTTGGTTCCATTAATATGGCACACCTTGATCTTGGTCCACTGGTATAATGTAGGCATGGGACTATTTTTTAGCATCTTTAAGGCAAGTGTGGATTGGAGAGGGTTCAGTTAGGCCTCATTTACACTGCTGCTGGAAAATGGAGGTTTAGGGGCATTTGGGCATTTTTTTCAGCTGCCCCTGAACTCTCCTCTATGTTATCTTATCAGTACATCTACACAGGGTCGTTTAAGGTAATTTCCAGGCAGTTGAGTTTAGAGGCTTTTTTTGGAACGCAAAAAAATGGGTTCAGATGCCAGTTCAGAGGCATTTGAAACACCAAACAGCTTGTAAACGTGCCTAAACGTGGTAACTCATGTCTAGGAGTGTTTTGTTTACAGACGTTTCCATTTAAAATTAAAAATGTTTTTTTTTTTCAAAAACACTCCTAGATGCTAATGCGGCAAAATACAGATAAACACAGCTAAATGCGGCATGCAAAACAAACGTTTTAGACGCCGGTTTCTAGCTGTCAAGATATAAACTGCTAAACACCTTTTCTCATATAGCAGTATATAACAGTCTTGTGACTTCTATCAGTGCCCGGCCAAGCACTGATTAAAACTTGTAGAATGAGTTTTCATTCTCCTCTGACTGTCCTATGAAGCTGCATGACCCCTGACCCTCTGTCTGGTCAGTGCTGATCACATGCACCCTCCCCAAAAAAAAGTGCCCCCAATGTTCTGCACTATCAGCAGATGGATTGGGGACTGTGGTAGAAGGGGGGAGGGGTGAGAGAAGATAGGATGAAACATCCTTTTTACCCAATGCAGTGGATTAACCCCTTAGGTTCCGCAGTGAGTATAACAAGCATTTTTTTATTTACCGCATATAAAGACTGATTTTACTTTTGTGGGTTTAGTAACACTTTAAGGATTAGGATTTAGGGTTAGGTTAACTTATAGGGTTAAGGGACCTTTATGGTCACAGCATACATTTTCACATTTATTTTCAGAACATCTACATTATAATAGCAATACAACTTTTTTTCGGTAATCCAATAAAAGCTTACTTGAAAAAATTCCTTTAATGTTGTACATTCTGCCTATCTGCTGGCCATCTCTTTCCATATCTTCCTGAATTCCCTGCATGCTCTGCAGCTTTTTCTCTGCAGTTTACTTTCTAAGAACCACATATCCCATGGTACCGTGCTGTATGAAATCTGTGATTCCTTTACTGACTGCACTTCCTGAAACTCTTCCTCTCAGCACCTCTGTAGTTTAAAGACCGGCTCTGGGAAACGTGTGACACAGCAGTGCCTACCCACAGGGCATAGTGATATGTGTTCAGATTAATAGGAGTAGGATTGAAATATTTGAAATGTAATGTGGAAATGAACATATTATTTTACCTTTTAACCTTAGACAATATTTAGGTGTGCTCACTGTTTGATTACAAAAAAAAATGTGTAATTGATATCAACCAGCCATAAAAGCACAGAAATGAATAGTTATCAAACAAATTAGCAACCTAATTAGATGCACGTCTATTATATATGAGGATACTTCTCATTTAGCAAAATACATGCAACGGTTTTTATGTATTTGCAATCTTTATGAACCTGGGCAGCAAAGTGAGACAGTTTTACTAAGTCTGCAAAAGATTTAGCACAGTAGATGAGACAGATCTGCATTCATAACACTTGCAAAATAACAAACTGGTCTGAGGCAGGTTTTATGTTGTTGTAGTGCTACTTTAGAGCAGCACAGGGAGAAATCTACGAATCGAACAATAGTAAATCTGTCTCAAAACCCATCTCACTGCTCCTGTTTACCATTGTGTGAGGGAATTGAAAAATGTCTTTCATAAGGTTTATGCCTTTAGGATAATCATTGGCCAAAGGCTAATTCGGAAAACATTACCACTAGGCAGATCAGTCAAAAACACAATGAAAGCAAGAGTAGGTACCTATAAGCTTTGTTCAAGGTTAATAATCCTGTGGCTATAAGTCCTGCTAATAATCTGGTTGAATAATCTTGTGTTTTCTCTGAAGAGCTCTTTTAAAGCTGAAGTCTAGGTATGATTTTTTTAATATTGGTCCAGCTTGGATGGATATGCCGTGGAAGCTGCAAATCACTGTAGCAGTCACCCCTCACCACTCATACAATGATAGCAGCAACCTTTGGGGAGATTCTCTTCTGCATAGTAACCACAAGAGACTGCTCTTTAGGCACTGCTGGCATTCACAAAACCCCTCATATTTTTTTTTAATGAATACAAGGCATTCTTTGAGTGGACTAGGTGGAGAGGTGGGGTGGTGATGTCACAATCACCACCTTGTCCAATCAGAGAATGCGTTATATTCTTTGGAAAATGCATTCTTTGAATGGAGGCAGTGCTGAGTAAGGGACCCCCTGTAATTTTCTGCATAAGGGAAGCTGCATGCCACAAGACCCAGAAGATAGCAGCAGTCACTGTAGTAGTGGCGAATAGTATAGGGACTTGCAGCTTTCACAGAAATGACTTATGCTGACCCTACACTATATGAAAAATTGGCTGAAAATCAGTCATTTGGACAGTTCATTCATTTTTCGGCCAGTTAATGGGCACAAATCGGTAATTGGTTGGGACATTTTTTAGCCAAAAAAAGGACAAGTTTGGAAATTTCCGGCCAAACGAACGATAAATCAAAAGGTGTTTCCCATTCTAATTGTTTGCACTAGGTATATGTGAAAAAACAAACAAAAACAGATTCATGTATGTCCATTGAACGATTTATCGGTCATTACGTGATGGCACTATCGTTTGCTCTCACAGCCGATTGTTCGTTTTTTGAAAATGGGTTTGGACGATTTTTCGTATAGTGTATTGCCAGTTTAAGGTACGAACTATGCTTATTTACATTACTCCAAGCTGGATCAATGTAACTGTGCAATATAAATCATACCCAGCTTTAATTTGGATGTACATATAATGTATACATGTTAGCGTAACTTGGTACATATGAAGTAATAATAACCTTGGCATGAAGGTGGTGATCCATCCATTTGAAGGCGCTCACCCAGTCTACAAGTCAAAATTTCATTGCCAACTAAGGTGAAGCCTGGAACACACTGATAGCGTATTATGTCTCCTATAAAAGAAAAAAAAAATTCCTTGTTCAAATGTTTTATTGAAAGAAAATACAAAGCAATTATACCTGTATAAGTGTGACTAGTACACATTTTCAACAAGACGGGTACATCACGAATGAAGCATGGAAATGACCCTGTAGGATCAAGTAATGAGTAATATTTAGCATGTAGGTACAATTCCCTACAAAGGCACATAAAAGAAGGGTAACAATCCAAACACATATCATTTGAAGGTAAGGAGAGGGATAGACCTGGGAGGGCTATTATGGGGTTATGAGCATGTAAGGACATCCCAAAAGCTGCCCAGCAGTTTGCTTCACCACTGGGGGGGTGCCAAAAAGCCCAAGAGTCCTGGGAGACTGTGCTTTGGGGTGAGCGGTAGTAGCATACACGAGGGGGGGCCTACCTAGAGGCAAGAGCCAAACAAAAAGGGCTGCAGGGGAGCAAAACAAGGAAGGGGTAGAGGCGGGAGGGGTATAAGGGAGCAGTAAGGAAAGAGGGGAGAAAGACATTTGAGGGAGGAAAGGAGAGAGGAGTAAAGTAGAGCAGAGGAAGGAGAACAGAAGAGGGGGGAAGGAGTGGGGGTCCCCTAGGGGAGGCATGGGCTTTGATACCCAAATCAAGGTTAAGACAGAAAGTCTATACAGTGAGGGTAAAAAGTATTTGATCCCCTGCTGATTTTGTAAATTTGCCCACTGACAAAGAAATGATCAGTCTATCATTTTAACGGTAGATATATTTTAATAGTGAGAGACAGAATAACAACAAAAATATGCAGAAAAACGCATTTCAAAAAAGGTATAAATTGATTTGCATTTTAATGAGTGAAATAAGTATTTCGATCTTATATTCAGGTAACGAGCTGAGATTAGGAACACTCTGTTAAAGTAAAAGTAAAAGACACTTGTCCCCAGAAGCAATGAATCAATCAGATTCCAAGCTCTCCACAAAGGCCAAGCTCAAATTGGTGTCCAAGAATGTCAGGGACAAGATTGTAAACCTACACAAGGCTGGAATGGGCTACAACACCATCGCCAAACAGCTTGGTGAGAGGGTGACAACAGTTAGTGCAATTATTCGCAAATGAGAGAAACCCAAAATAACCATCAATCTCCCTCGGTCTGGAGCTCCATGCAAGATCTCACCTCCTGGAGTTTCAATGATCATGAGAACAGTGAAGAATCCGCCCAGAGCTACACGGGAGAACCTTGTCAATGATCTCAAGGCAGCTGGGACCATAGTAATCAAGAAAACAATTGGTAATACACTATGCCATGAAGGACTGAAATCTTGCAGCACCCGCAAGGTCCCCCTGCTCCAGAAAGTACATGTACAGGCCCGTCTGAAGTTTGCTAATGAACATCTGAATGATCCAGAGGAGAACTGGGTGAAAGTGTTCTGGTCAGATGAGACCAAAATTGAGCTCTTTGGCATCAACTCAACTCGCTCTGTTTGGAGGAAGAGGAATGCTGCTTATGACCCCAAGAACGCCATCCCCATGGTCAAACATGAGGTGGAAACATTATGCTTTGGGGGGTGTTTTTTCTGCTAAGGGGAGAGGACAACTTCCCTGCATCAAAGGGACAGTGGACGGGGCCATGTGCCATCAAATCTTGGGTGAGAACTTCCTGCCCATTGAAAATGGGTCATGGATGGTTATTCCAGCATGACAATGACCCAAAAGAAGCAAATTAAGTTGCTGGAGTGGCCTAGCCAGTCTCCAGACCTTAATCCCATAGAAAATATGTGGAGGGAGCTGAAGGTTCGAGTTACAAAATATCAGCCTCAAAACCTTACTGACTTGGAGAGGATCTGCAAAGTGGAGTGGGACAAAATCCCTCCTGAGATGTGTGCAAACCTGGTGGCCAACTACAAGAAATGTCGGACCTCTGTGATTGCCAACAAGGGTTTTTCCACGAAGTACTAAGTCATGTTTTGCGAAGGGGTCAAATACTTATTTAACTCATTTAAATGCAAATCAATGTATAACTTTCTTGAAATGTGTTTTTCTGCATATTTTTGTTGATATTCTGTCTCTCACTGTTAAAATAAATCTACCACTAAAATTATAGACTGATCATTTCTTTGTCAGTGTGCAAACGTACACAATCAGCAGGGGTTGGAATACTTTTTTCCCTCACTGTACATAGGGCATAGGGGATTAGGGGAGCAGTAGGGTATCATCTAATCCAGGGGGTAGGTAATAGGTAACCCAGGGTCTCAAGAGTTTCTCAAATGTATACACTTTGTCTAATAAGACAGCTTCAAGCTTAGCGGGAATCGAAACAAAAAACATTTTAAGCAAAATGCTTTCATACAATTTATTGTAAACATAACAATAATAGTAATGGGGTGCAGAGACAACAGTTTTGGCTGCTGCTTAGCTGCCATAATTATGATATAATTACAAAGTTTTGCTTCCAAAACCCTTTCATTATAAAGAGTGGAGTAGTGCAAAGGAGCAGCTGCAAGGATCAAGCAAATTGATCTGCAATCCATAGAGGATCATTTGATTTAGGTTTGATCACTTGAAAAATCATTACGATTCACTGATATATGTTTATCATCTCTAGCAGCCTTTAGAATACAATACTGTTATCCTTTGTTACATCAACAGCAGTTCCTAACTGCCCACAATTACTGCAGACCTAACAGTAAAAAAAAAAACTATTTGAACAACTTTGAACTGCAGTGATAGCCACCAAGATTTCTTGTTCATAACCCTATATGAAGCCTATATAAACTGACTATATATAAACAAGGCCATACCTTTTTTAAGCAGACACTCTTTAGCACCAAAACTGAACTGTGCTGTGAAACTTGGGAGTTTTGGAAAGTTCACTGTGATAGTATAAGTGTAGGCAGCATTCATCTGAAGCAGATTTTTGTTAATTTGAGTTGCATTGCTCCCATAACTGGCCTGTTCATAAATCTTGACTTACTATTTCATTTATCACCATTACACACAAATTCTACCACATACAGTGGGCTTCATTAATATGGGAATTTAAATATGGAACTTGACAGGCACTCACGGCTCTTGCAAAGCAGTTCCAAATGGCTGTTCTGATAGAGAGCACCAAACTGAATGTCTCAGTAGACATGTGGATATGCATGGCTTGTCATTTCTTCCCGAGATAGAATATCAACTCGACAACATAAGCATTAGATGCACGCCTGCATTGAGTGTTTATGTGCAGCTAAACCCACTATTATTTTACGTCTATATACTCCACTTTATAAACCACTTCACACAGCTGACATTTTACCTATTTCAAATTCATCATCTTCTGCCAGTATTTCAGCATTTGGCACAGGAGCAGGGGGTTGGCATATTCTCAACTGGTAAGCTGTAAAAAAATTAAAATAATTATTTTTAATATGTACTTAGGTATGCACTGAGTATTTTTGAAGTCACTCATAAGACAGAAAGCTCTATGTTAAGAAATGATGTAGTGGAGCCATTGATTAATGTATTCTCGTATTCTTGGTTCAGTCTGACAACAGAGTACACTGTGGCTTATACAAAAATAAAATAAAAAAACACAGAACCCTATACTGATTTGTGATGAAATGTATTTATTTTATTATTATTATATTATTATTTTTGATATTTATTTATAGTTATTTATTATATTATAATTTCTTGTTCATATATATTATAATCTATGATTTCGTTATTTCAAACTTTATCATACCCGGGATGTTTATTAGACTCTTGTCTTAAGTGAGTTATTCCTAAGAATTACAGGCCTACAATATAAAATGCCAAATTTCTATAGAAAAAAGTGTACAGCTTTGAGACGCATAAATCTGACATACTCATACCGCCATTGAGGTTAATAAGCAAAACTCTTGTGAAGAGAGACTGGGAAGCTACTGTGTGCCCGGCTGTTTGCAGTTACTAGGGAATAGAACTCAGGACAAATAGTGGGACCCGGTTGTGGTCTGTGTGCTACATTCCACAGAGATTATTACTGTACCTTTGCTGGAAGCTGTTGTTAGGTTGAAGCCGACTGCTAATGATACTCTCATAGAATTAAATGGAGATATATTCAAAGATCATAAGGGGTTTCTTGGGTTGGGAGGGCAATTTTTAATGAATAGTTGTTCTAAAAGTACAGTTATCTTTTAACAATATTAACACATTCCTTAAATCCTTATCATTAATAGCATTAGCAGCACTCCTCAGGTGAATATCACCTAATGTGCCTTTAAAAGTAAATTACACCATGTGAGTCCAAGAGCATTCAACACCAATTGAGTATGGAAGGGGTTGATGTGCAATCTCTGTTCAAATCTCCCATTGCCGCACCTCATGAGGGCCTCTCCCTTTAGGTATTAAAATCACCAGATCCTCAAATATAACACGCCTTTAAATACAGTTTCTCTCTCCCATAGGGATCGTTCTCTGTATATAAGGTCATGCTCCCATCAGAGTGTCACTCACGTCACAAAAGAAACAGGCTCATAGCGTGATACCATCTTAAAATGTATTAAATCGAAAATCCCCTCTTATTAAAATGCATATACAAGGTATCAAAATAAACAAAGCATGTAATTATCATATCAGACTGCCCAGCAAGCATATTTGTGGCTACCAGAATTTCCAGCAGCTTATGTCTCTACCTGGGAATCCCCACGATCAGAGGATACTGGGGAGCGGTGAGAGGAGATATGCTTGCTGTGCAGTCTGATATGATAATTACATGCTTTGTTTATTTTGATATCTTGTATGTGCATTTTAAAAAGGGGGCTTTGGGATTTAACACATTTTAAGACGGTATCATGCTTCATTTGTGACATGAGAGACACTCTGATGGGAGGAAGACCTTATATACAAAGGACAATCCCTATTGGAGAGAAAAACTATATTTGATGTGTGTTATATGTAAGGATCTGGTGAGTTCAATATCTAAAGATAGAGACCATCACGAAGTGCGGTGATGGGAGATATGGAATGAGATTGCACATCAACCCCTTCCATACTCGATTAGTCTTGAACACTCAAGGACTTACATGGTGAAATTCACTTTTTCGTTTCAAATCTTTTTATTGAGAAATAATTTTTAAGTACAATCAAAGAAAAATATATTGGTATCCAGTGCTTGGCACGCAACAGTACTCAATCAAAGAACATATAAAAGTATGGGTACATGTTTACAAAATGAGTAATTAGTAAGAGGAAAATATGAATAAAGTAAAATAACAGTATATGGATAAGGACATAATAGCACCCTTCCCAAATAACAAAGAAAAATGAATATTAATGAAAGGCGCAATGTCTGATTGAGGGGGAAAATCCCCAGGCAGGAGAGAACCCGCCGTCTCCCCAACTGGGATCAAACTGTGGCCGGGAGGACAGGCAAAAGCCTCTGCCGCCCAAGAGAGGACGGACCCCTAAAAGGGGGAGTTAGTCTGTAACGCGGAAAGTAATTATAAGTAAAAAGAAACAATAAACCCTTCCCACGATAATACAGGAATAGGTATATGACAATAAAATGAAATAAGTATAAAAGGAGAATGATTAATGAGTAAAACATTTGTACATGGGTATGAAAATATACAAGAAACTAACTCATGACAACGCACGGTTCGTGACCTATGGTTATATAAAAAGAAACTAACATGAATTTTTAATAAAGAGTTATTTTTCTAAACTTTGCTTTTTCACTTAAAGTGGTACATTCAGGAACTCACAAGTTCTGATTAGCTCATACCTTCCCCAACTACACGTTAGAG
>BLSH010100106.1:359256-373288 GCA_018402905.1 Glandirana rugosa | reverse complement strand
TATATGGATATACCTTAATAAAATGGGAATGGTTGGTGATATTAACTTCCTGTTTGTGGCACATTAGTATATGTGAGGGGGGAAACTTTTCAAGATGGGTGGTGACCATGGCGGCCATTTTGAAGTCGGCCATTTTGAATCCAACTTTTGTTTTTTCAATACGAGATGTGCAGCACCTGAAACTACAGATACTGGAAGCCTGTGCTAGCATTTCTCCTGTGGTGTTGCTATCAGTGTGTGAAGAGTGGGAGAAGAGGGTTGCATTGACAATCCAACACAATGGGCAGCACATTGAACACATTTTATAAGTGGTCAGAAACTTGTAAATAACTCAGGAAAGAATAAAGTTACGTTAAAACGAAGCACACCATTGTTTTTCTTGTGAAATTCCCAATACGTTTGATGTGCCACATGACCCTCTTCCTATTGAAAAAACAAATGTTGGATTCAAAATGGCCAACTTCAAAATGGCCACCATGGTCACCACCCATCTTGAAAAGTTTCCCCCCTCACATATACTAATGTGCCACAAACAGGAAGTTAATATCACCAACCATTCCCATTTTATTAAGGTGTATCCATATAAATGGCCCACCCTGTAGAGAAGGCATTTGATAGAGTGCACTGGGGTTTCCTGGGGGCAGTACTCCACAAATTTGGCATAACAATAAATGCCCTATACTCCAACCCCTCAGCTAGAGTACTGACTGTGGGTATGTTGTCCAAGCCCTTTGGGATCTCCAACGGCACATGCCAAGGCTGCCCACTTTCCTCAATTATATTTGCTCTCCTCGTGGAATCCTTAGCATCAAAAATTAGAAATGACCAGTTCATCTCTGGAATCCCCTGTAACAGCACTGATCACAAAAGCAGTCTGTTCACAGATAATATCATACTTATGATCTCCAAACCAACCCATTCCCTTCAGGCAATCCAAGAAATCCTCCACCAATTTAGCTCAGTATCCTTCTACAAACTCAATGCCAACAAATCTCTAATCCCCCCAATGAACCTCTCAGAGAGAGAAGAATCAATGCTTAAACAAAGTCTTCCCTTTACCTGGACTACCCAAGACATCCCTTACCTAGGAATGAAATGACCCCCATATACCCACCGGCAATATGTATTGAACTACAGAACCTTCCAAAAACAACTTCCCCAATTACTCAACCAAATGCGAGTTTCTGGGCTATCTACAACATGCAGAATAGCTTCATTCAAAATGATCCTCTTACCTAAACTAATATACCTCTTTCGTACAGTAATATTACCAGTCCCATAAACCTTTTTCTCCTCAATACAAGGACAAATTACAAAATTAATTTGGAATAACAAACCCCCCTAGATGCGCTAACCATACTGTAACAAGACACCACAAACACGGCGGGGTAGGACTTCCCCATATTCGCACCTATTACTATGCCTCTATCTTGGATACCACTGGTGGCACCCCTCACCCAAAAAACACTCATCTGACATAGAAACCTCACACCAAATGACCTCTACCCCAACGGACAACCTTCTTACCACTGCAGGTTCCCCTCCATCTGACCCACCTTCCTCCCCATCAGTTGAAGCCTCACTTGTGGCCTGATAAAAGTACACTCAAGATACACCTCCCAAACAACCCACACATACCTATGACATTCCCCTTAGGGCCCTAAGGGATCGAATTCCAGATCTACGGATCCAACATTAGCATAAGTATGGAATTAACTCACTATTAGACCTCACCTCTCAAAAGGCTCTGAAAAACTTCAAAGACTTACAAAACGAGTACCACATTCCAGATTCTGAAACCTATACACACGTAAGAATCAACCACTTCCTCAAATCATCTAAGCTTCTATTGGTAGCCCATGTTCCTGAAACACTCCATAGATTCTACTCACAGCCCACTTACCCTAGGCACGTCATATCTACCATATATGCAGCCCTATTAGACCAACGACACTTATCCTAAATCAGCACCCTAACAAAGTGGGAATCAGAATTAAACCTCTCTACAACTCCCCACATGTGGCAGAAAGCCTTCAAGTATACCTATGCAGCATCCCATTGCTCTAACCATTAGGAATTATACCAAAAAGAAAATACACAGATGGTATTTAGCTCCATACAGACTGTCTAAAATATTCCCCAATTCTTCGTCCACTTGCTGGAGAACCTGCGGGAGTGTAGGAACCATTTCATACCTCCTCTGGTTTTGCAGATCACTCAGCTCCTTCTGGAATCAGATCTTCCACCTAATCTCTTCAATATCTCAGATATACACAGAAAATTCCCCTCTTTGGCCCTACTCCACCTGGGCATAGATACATTTCCCCCCAAGTCCAGAGCCGTTATCATTAATTTTCTACTGGCGGCTAAAGTGAATATCACCACAAAGTGGAAAACTCCAGAACCCCCATATCTGAAATCTACACTTGCAGACCTCAACCTACAATGTGAGATGGAAAAAATTATAGCCAGGAAAAACTTACTCATTAATAAATTCCTCTACAAATGGTCCTCTTGATTTCTCATCCTGACTGTACTGTGCAAGTTCCCTAATTTCTGTTGTATGTACAAGGTCAACAATTATAGGTGTTCAACATTAAATTCCTATATAAGTCATTGGTAACCCCCTCCCACCCACTTCCCTTGTTTGTTCTTTTTCTGTTCCTTTCCGCTCTCTCCGCTTTGGACTCTATCACCACCGCTAACCAACGATACACATATCTGAATAAGGTTTAAACGTACAATTTCCCTCAATGTTATTTGTTGCCTAGTGTACCATCTTGGTTATGCTCCAGTTGGAACATCAGCTATACTTGAAAATAATCAACAAAGACTGTTGAATAATAGAAAGTAGAGGGAAATCTCCCCAATAGAACACAGACATAAAAAAGAGCACAGGACAGATTCCAAACCTCTATCAAATCTATAAAATAATTTTTAGCCAGATACACTGGCATATTAGTACACGCTATTTATGATATCCAGTGCAGAGCTACCTGTTGCATGAGAATGTTATTTCATTGTGCCCTTTGTGGGCAGCTCAAGATATGTTTTAGGCCACCTCCTGGACCCCAATTTCTCACCACTTCACTTTAGGCAAATTGCTATGTTTGAAAAGTTTGCTGAATGATTGTGACACACATTCACACAGCTCCAGCACAACTTGCCTGTCATATTCTGTGTTATATAACTGTCTTGTATAATTGAAGTGTCATTTGGTGGACATAATGCAATATTTGCTTTGAATACCTCAATCAGGAAAAAAGGAATTTTGGTCACTAGATGGTGCTTAGAACATACAAGACACTTATATAGCATACAATATGGCAAGTTTTTCACATTTGTTCAGCAAGCTTATTAAGCATAGGCCCCTTTGTGAGTATGCCATGGGGCAGGATTAAGCACTGATATGTTGGGAAAGGTACCTAAAGTGACAGAACAGTTTGGGCCTGGGTGGTTTGAGACTTGTATGCCAAGAGTATCCAGAAACAGACCCATATTAAAAATGACACTGCATTTTGAGATTTTAAAACAGTCAGAGATATTTAGCTATGATATTACGTGTAGCAGCTTGATATTCCAAAGTATATGTTTTATAATTACTACCTTGAAGAACAATTTAAAACAACAAGAACATCAATCATGTCATGAGTCTATAGCAACAATGAAACCGCTATACAAGTGCATTGCACAATAATCTGTTGAAGATTATGCACGAAGAAGTGCCTAAAAGTCTGAGTAGATGCTCTGATTTAATTAAATAAGAGTGTCATGGTGGACATTACACCCTGCCACTCCACTAACATTCCTCTGCCTAAAGTATGGTCTCAGAAGGCAAAATAAGGTGGGCAATTACTGAATTAAAGCCAGCCATACATGCATTGAAGTTCAGCTGGTCCAGCAGGGATCATTCTGCTGGGAAATTTCTGTATGATCAGCACTACCGGCTGTAGCCAGCAGTGCTGATAAGTGTATTCTGACAGCAGGGAAGTCTCCCCACTGTCAGAACACAATAGCTCAGTGGTAGCAATTCCCCCTTCCACCTTGAATGTGTGGATATGGGAATTTGGTAATTTTTGAGGTATGTACTGCTTAAGCATTATGGTTGCCCTTTGACTCTGGGATTGACTTACTGAAGGCAAATAGACTGTGCAATTTGGAAGTGAAGTTGATCCAGAGCTTAGTAAATGATGTAACGCTTCACTTAACAAAGAATACCTTATGCAAGGAAAATAAAAAAAAAATGCATTTTTGCTTGCACGATTGGATGAAGAAAGTCGGCAGAGATTATACTAATTTATCAAGCTCTAGAGAAACTGCACAAAAACACATACAAGAGCATTAAATATCCTTGAATTATATCTACCGACAAAATAACAAAACTAAAACATAGAAAATAGTGAGTGTTTTTTAAAGAGTTTTGCTTTAAGGAAATTGACCCTTCTTTGGTTAGGTCATTTATTTTGTCAAAATTCTACCAGTAGAATAAATAAAGAAGCACTGAGAGGGTGGATTGTGGTTGGAGGGGTCATGTATTATCATATTTTTTTTCAAATCAACTAGATATTTTGACATTTAATAGTCATAATATGCTCTTACATCTAATTTTCATTTTTCTTAAAGCACTTTCTATTTTTAATTTATAGTGGACTATAACATAACCTCAGCTTTGGCAAGTACCATGTCAACCTCCTTTTCACCTTCCGCCATCTGTATACAGAAGATGCAGTGTTTGTGCTTTGGGAATTAGTGGGAGCTATTAGCAACTTATCCGTAAACCAGCAAGTAATAGGAAGCAGACATCGCTAAAAATTACAATTCTACCAAGGTCAAGATGGGTTATCGTCATGAAGATGTTTCAGTGAACCTGAGGCTTTGAGCAGCATGGGGAATAGAACTTCAATACAAGACATGAAGATAGCCAAGGTTAAATAAAAGACTCTAACACAGCTGAAAGAATGGTATACATCCGCAAATTAAATGCGCATATATAACTGACCCGTTTCTTTTAATAATAGTTTATAAGGACTGGTAAGATAAAACAGAATTCCTATTATGTGCAACGATGTTAAGGTGCATTGGCATAGAAATGAGTGGGCTGATCTATAATGCTCGTGTTATTTCATCATATACTAAGCATCATTAAATGTATAGATTCCAACTGCCAGGATCTATGAATTACATCATTCTGTACAGTCTGGATAAAGCTCTATATACTGTATATGATCAGAAAATAAGAGAATAAAAAATTGTCAGATTAGATCAAATAGACTATATGGCCAAACTTGTGGACATCAGAACACTACACCTGCAGTCGAGAGTATGGATACCCCTATAAATTATTGAGTTCAGGTGTTTGCAGTGATGGGCACCGTTAATGTTTTTAGTATATAAAGCCATTATTTTGCTGTTGCAGCACTCTTGGAAGTTTGGGGAATGCCCTTTTCTGCTCCAGCATGGCTTTACCTCTGTACACAAGGGTGTCTGATAACACAAAAAAAACACAAAAATGTTATACCTTTTAGGCCTCATGCACACAGGACGTTAAAAAATGTTCTAAAAACACCATTAGCTTTGTAGTCAGTCTTCCACTAGCGTTTTTGCACTATCATTTTTGAGCGTTTTTCCACGTTAGCGTTTTTTAAGCGTTTTTTTTCATTGGATCAAAAACCTCCAAAAACGTTGGTGAGCCACGTTTTTGAGTGTTTGAGTGTTTTTACAGCTGAAAAATGTCTCTCAGAACCCACTGGTCTTGGGTTTTTTTTACAGCTCAAAAACTCCCCTGCCAAAAACAGTTGATCTGTGCATGGGCACATAGGATAACATGATAGGGAGTTTATTCACTGTAGGAAAAAACATCTGCAGCTAAAAACAGCTGCTGTAAAAATGTCCAAAAATGTCCTTTGTGCATGAGGCCGAAGCAGGCAAACAAAATGTTTAAACATGGGTGCAATTACATTACAGGGTGATAATCCAAGTGCATTTGAGGGCAGGTTCTGGAGAGGGCAGAACACTGTTTTGCTGGACTTATTTAGAAATATGTAAAATTACTTGAATAGCTCACAAACACACTCACCGTGATAGCTGAGTACAAAGAATCCACTGGTTGTGAAGTCACTATGAAACTTTATAAGGACCTGATTTGATGTGCTGTAAACAGATTCCAGAGCAGTGTTGCCACTAAACTGCCCAATCTGGGGAGAACTCTGGTCTGGCCCATCCCTAAAATAAATGATAAAAATGTGTTACAAAAGATAATAATATATGTTATTATAGATATACAGTATATTATACATAAGCTTTCTTAGTGAAAGGGCAGCTGCAATATGTCCAGACAGTCCAATGATTCCCAGATTAAGCCTTCATATACCGTACAATGCATTGAAACAGCTTATAGTAACCAGCGCTTCATGTCTAGGTTTACCCCTTTAATGACTAGGCCATTTTTTGCGATACAGCACTGTGTTACTTTAACTGACAAATGCGCGGCCGTGCGCCGTTGTACCCAAACAAAGTGTATGTCCTTTTTTTTCCCACAAATAGAGCTTTCTTTTTTGGTGGTATTTGATCACCGGGTTTTATTTTTTGCACTTTAAACAAAAAAAGGCAAATAATTTTGAGAAACAAAAAAAACAATATTTTTAACTTTCTATAAAACACACCCAATAAAAAAAATCAAATTTCTTCATCAGTTTAGGCCAATATATATTCTGCTACATATTTTTGGTAAAAAAAATTCCAATAAGTGTATATTCATTGGTTTGCACAAAAGTTATAGTATCTACAAACTATGGGATATTTTTTTTTACTAGTAATGGTGGCGATCAGTGACTTATAGCGGGACTGCAATATTGCGATGGACAAATCTGACACTAAGTAACACTTTTTGTGGACCAGTGACACTAATACAGTAATCTGTGCTAAAAAAATATGCACTATCACTGTATTAATTACACTGGTTGGGTAGGGGTTAACATCAGGGGACGATCAAAGGGTTAAATGTTTGCCTAGGGAGTGCTTACTAACTGTGGGGGAGGTGCTATGACTAGGGGAAGGTAAAAATCCATGCTCCTGCTTAGCAGAAACACAGGATCAGTACCTTACCCTCCGATGGAAAGGCGGTCTGCCTTGTTCATATAGGCAGACTTCTGTCCCAAATGATCAGTGGGTCCCAGTGGACACTGAGTCCACTGGACCCGCTGATTGGCTCCCACTTTGTCCAATCACAGCGTGAGTGGGTCGCCGCCGGCGTGCGCACCTCAGACCTCGGAAGTGTCAGATCACATACTAGGTACATGATCTGGCACAGAGTGGCTGCCCAAAAGCGGTTAAAGGGTTGAACCATTCCTTTATATCACTCAAGGACTAAAGTAGTGTGAGCTCTGCACCAGCTCTACCCATCAGTCACAGGCATTATGATGGAGCCCTTCTTGCCAGGATGAATTATATAATAACCTAATAATAATAACACCCCCCATATAACATATGGAATGCACACTGTATACCATCACCCACACATAACAGTCCCTGTTTGCATCAGGAGTGACGGCACAGTAATGATGTCATCATTACTTTTATAAGGTAACAAGTGGATTTCCAAAGGCAATAAATGCAATATCATTTGTAGTTACTAAGAAACATATTTTACCAGTTATGAACATCGGGCATGCTACACAAGCTATAAAAAAACTTAATTCAATATGCTGGGAGAGTGAAGTCCACACAGCCACTCCCAGCTCTTCAGATGGCAATTTCAGGAGTTATTTAGGTTTATTTACACAAAAGCAAATCTTTCTGCTCCAGTATTAAGCAACCCTCAGAATAGCCTCTGCAGCATCAAAAAGAGTGACAATGTAGTAATGTTATAATTGCTTCATTGTAACTTGTTTGTTTCATTCCTCCACATTTCTCTTTAGCTATTATTATTATTTTTTGTATTTTTTTCCTTAATTTTTTAGTGATGCATTTTAAAAACGTGAAAAATTGAAAAAAAAACTTTATTTCATCTGAAAATAAATTTATAGCCATTATAGACAGAACAAATTATCAAATAAATGTGCATTTTTTAATAGCAGATTAGAAAAATGCACTTTGTTAACAGTTTACCTAGGTTTTATTGAAAATAAAATATTTTTTTCAATTTCAGTTTTTTTAGCTGTCACATTTCCATGCTAGAGTATATTCCTTAAAAAAAAACACAGCCAGCCACTACCAGCTCTTCAGATGGCAATTTCAGGACTTGTTTCTTTACACAAAGGCACTTTTTTTCTACTCCAGTGTTAAGCAACCCTCAGAACAGCCTCTGCAGCATCAAAAAGAGTTACAATGTAGTAATTTTATTATTGCTACATTGTAACTTGTTTTTTTCATTCCTCCAATTTTCTCTTTAGCTATTACTATTTTTTATTTTTGTTTATTTTTATTTAATTTTTTTGTGATGCATTATTAAATTCAATTACTGAATAAATGTGCAATTTTAAATAACAGATTAGAAAAAATGCACTTTTTTAACATTTTACCTAGACGTTTTTCTATTTGTCACATTTCCATGCTAGTATACTCATTTTAAAGAAACACACAGCCAGCCACTCCCATCTTTTCAGATTTCAATTTCAGGACTTGTTTATTTAGACAAAAAGCAAATCTTTCTACTCCGTGTTAAGCAACCCTCAGAACAGCCTCTGCAGCATCAAAAAAAGTTACAATGTAGCAATTTTATTATTGATTCATTGTAACTTGTTTGTTTCCTACAATTTTCTCTTTAGCTATTATTATTTTTTTCCCCTTTTTTCTTCCTTCATATTCTAGTGATGCATTTTAAAAAAGTGAAAAATTAAAAAAAAACTTTATTTCATTTGCAAATAACGTTGCCATTTTTTATAATAATGGGGTTGTTTTACTAAAACTAGAGAGTGCAAAATTGGCTGCAGCTCTGCATAGAAACCAATCAGCTTCCATTTTTTTTGTAAAAAATGAATTGAACAATCTGAAGTTAGAAGCTGATTGGCTACCATGCACAGCTGACCAGATTTTGCACTCTTGAGATTTAGTAAATCAACCCCTATGTATGGATTACTTTATTATTTTAAATAATGATAACATTATCACTGTATCAATAGGCCCATAGTCAAAATGAAAAAAATATTCTTCTTCCATAAGGGGTACAGGAGCTGTACTGGTTTAATAGAAGCTTTTGTGGCTAGAGATCAGTTTTAAAGTTGAACTCTAGGCATATAGAAAAAAACACCATTAAATACACATATGAATCCTAAGTGCTATTTGCATTTTAGCAGTGTTAAGCTCCGTACACACGGGATGACGATCGCATTCAACAGGTCGTACTAACGACCGTTGTATGCGATATCGATCATTCGTATGCGCGATTTGAACAGTCGAAACATACGACGGTCGTACAAGGGAGTTGTATGAGCAGACTAGAAAACTTGGTCGTACCAACAAGCTCTCATACGACCGTTGTATCGTGTGTACAGAGCAGTTGGTACAACAAGTTGTATTGTGCAAAACACGCATGCTCAGAAGTCAGGAAGGGCTGGATGCTAATTACATGCACCTGAACGTTCTTTCCCCGGCCATACGATCGTGTAGTGCAGTCAGTATGCTGCATACAACAGCCAGGTCCTACGTGCCATCGTCGTCCCGTGTGTACGAGGCTTTAGTTGTCACATTTCCGTGCTAGCATACTCCTTTTAAAGAAACATAAATGAAAGCACCAAAAAACCAACAGTCTATTATTAAATAGAAAACCTTAATGTTTGCTTCACATCTATGTATTACAGTGGTTCTCAGTAAAATGAGCATTTCACTGTGCATTACTGCAATGCACAGTAATGCATGTCAATCTGTGTGCCATTGATTTAGAAAATCACCCCAATGCACAAGTACAACAATTTCTGATGGACCAACAGAGCAGAACACTGTATGGAACATGCTGTGCTTTGTGGTGCTCTGCTTTAAAACCACGCCCAGACCAAGCCTCTTTTTGAGAGTTGGTGTTTACGAGTTAAAATCTGTTTTTTTGCTATAAAATTACTTAGAACCCCAAACATTATATATCTTTTTTCTAACACCATAGAGAATAAAATGGCGGTCATTGCAACACTTTATGTCAAACCATATTTGTGGAGCAGTTTTACAAGCGTGATTTTTTTGTGGAAAAAATTAACTTTTTTGAGTTAAAAAATAAGACAACAGTAAAGTTAGCCCAATTTTTCCCATATTGTGAAAGATAATCTTATGGTGAGTAAATTGATACCCAACATGTAATGCTTCAAAATTGTGTCCACTCGTGGAATGGCGACACACTTTGGCACTTAAAAATCTCCATCAGTGACATTTAAAAATTCCTACAGGTTACTAGTTTTGAGTTACAGAGGGGGTCTAGAGCTAAAATTGTTGCTCTCACTCTAATGATTGCAGCGATACCTAACACATGGGGTATAAACACCGTTTTCATATACGGGCGTAACTTATTTATGGGTTCGCTTCTGCGCGCGAGCTCAGCGGGAGGGGGCGCTTTACATTTTTTTATTGTTATTTATTTCTTTTACTTTTTGTTTTTTATTTTTACACTGTCCTTTAAAAAAATGTTTTTTTTGATCACTTTTATTACTATTACAAGAAATGTAAACATTCCTTGTAATAGAAAAAAGCATGCCAGGACCTCTTAAATATGAGATCTGGGGTCAAAAAAGACCTCGGATCTCATATTTACACTAAAATTAGATAAAATAACATTGGGTAAAAAAATGTCCCTAAGAGCTTTGACGTTGCTTCTTTCCTGCAATGCTATGGAGCCGAGTGGGCGGCATCTTCCACTCACTCGGCTCACAGGAATTGCAGATCAAGTTTTCCTTCCATTGTCGTACACATTAATGCAAAAATACCAAACTATTGCACTGCAACATAACATGCAGGTGGGAAAGGGTTTAACACAAAATGAATTCATTTGTTACAATAAGGAAAACGTTTTAACATTTACACTGCATTTTGGGTCTTGTTACTTTTTAAACTTTGTCGCATTCATACACCTCAATGGAAGTTCTATAAGATATATTACTTTTATCATTATCCCCAATATTATAGCTTTTGTTGTTGTACTTTTATCTATATTGTACTGCCTACATTAAGTATTAAACCCATGGAGTAATTATTTATACAGTAAAACATTTGGACAAAGCATTTTATAGGGAATTCGATAAAAAAATCGCAATTCTTAGCTGTAGTTTGTATGCCAAGACATTCATAGCAATAATACTGGTATATAGTTAGGATTTGTGAATGGACCATATGAACATTGGTGCAGGCACTGGGTACAAACTAGAAAAAAATTACCTTAGCTAAGCTATCAGACGTATGTACAACATAAGAAATTCACTAATCACTATGGGGTGAATCATGGGAAATCCCATCTTGCGCTATAATACTGGCATTCACAAAACATTAATGGCCACTTAGAACTTCATTAATGCTTTGCCAGCCTGGAAAATACAATCGCAATGTATACGAAAAGAAAAAAAAAGATATGAGTATATGCTAGATCCTTGGCCATGTAAGTTTACTAAGGAATTAGCTAACAGATATGTATATTGTGAAAGTATGGGACTTGTTAAATCATGCTCAAGAATGAATTCATGAATCAGCATCAGTAGGCAATAGGTATTATTAAATCATTAGAACTGAACTACACTCTCTGACCAATAGCCACTGCTGGTCCTTCATTCTAAGTAAGAAGGTCAATGGCCTGCCCACCTTCCAGGGTAGAAGCAAAGAAGAGGGACAGCTATCATGGGACCAAGGGAACCAAGGAATAAAGTAAGTGTTCCTCTTTATAACTTGCCCCTTGATTAAACAGGCATTAGATCCTGAATTTATGAGAAATGAGGGGCACTCACACAACATTTTTTGTAAGTTGACAAGAGTTCAGTTTCAAATGTATATTTTTAATAAATACAGGCAGTGTAAGTGCTAAACTATAACTCTAAATTCGTTTCTAGCAGTTTGCCACGCAGCAGCATTCAGACTGGGAGAGAGGGCAGGGAGCCAATTAGGTGTATTGTATGCAAATGTACTGATAAGGAACACAATGATAGGAGAAGATAGCAGATTTAGAAGATGGATGACCTCTTTAGTCTATTGCTGCTCCTTAATTGTCCAGTCAGCAGGCTGGGTGGGGAGAGGATACCACTGTATTCCTTATACAGTCTACAATTGTAATGGTGACATCTTCTTGGCTGTACTGTGCATGAGGACTGTGTAAATCCCAGGACTGGATAGACAGAAATACCAATTAGGCTTATAAAACAGCCCCTCTATATACAGTATATTTCATTTGTGTGTTTAGTTGTAAAGGAAAAGTATACTGAGAGAAACGCATTGGCTGCCATTGTTATTTTCCCACTGCAAATGCTAGCTTCATGGCTGACTCTTGGTTTGAGTCAAAATAAGTAACTGACCCCAACGAGTTTGAAGGTCAGAAACATCGGAGTAAAGTCAGAACATACATACTTAAGCACTAATTTGCATGACGCTTGGAAACTATTATTTCACAAGGAAAAGTGGGGTTGATTTGCTAAAACTGGAGAGAGAAAAATCTGGTATAGCTGAGTATGGTAGCCAATCAGCTTCTAACTTCAGCTTATTCAATTAAGCTTTGAAAAAAACTAAGCTGAATGGTTTCTATGCAGAGCTGCACCAGATTTTGCACCCTCCAGTTTTAGTAAATCAACCCCATTCAGTCTATAATTCTCAGGACACTTGTTACTCTAATACTTAGGTGGCCAAATAGCACTACTTCTTCTCTGCTTTGTTTAACCACTTGCCGACTGTATCGCTCGGATATACGGCGACAAAGTGGCTCCGCTGCACAAATAGCCACATATAAAAGCTGATTCGTGCAGCCGCAGTTGCGGGCAGGCGTGCGTCACCAGCGGCGTGCTCTCATGCCCACAGCGCGCTCCATGAATGGCACCGTGGGTCGGGCAGACTTAATGTCCGCCGGCGACCCGCGATTGCCTACTACAGAGGAAGAGCAGGGAACCACCGATGTAAACACGGCAGTTCCCCATTCTGACAGGGGACATGACAGTGGTCTACTGATCCCTGTAATCGGGATCAGTTAGATCTGTGATGTCCCTGCCAGCCCAGCCCCCCGTACAGTTAGAACACACCCAGGGAACACAGTTAACACCTTGATCGCCCCCTACAGGTCAACCTCTTCCCTGCCAGTGACATTTATACAGTAATCAGTGGCTATTTTTAGCTCTGATCGCTGTATATATGCCAATGGTCCCAAAAAAGTGTTAAAAGTGTCCGATCTGTCCACCGCAATGTGGCAGTCGCACTAAAAATCTCAGATCACCACCATTACTAGTAAAAAAAATAAATAAATAAAAACACCATAAATGAATTCTCATTGTTTGTAAACGCTATAACTTTTGCGCAAACCAATCAATATACGCTTATTGCAATTTTTTTACCAAAAATATGTAGGAGATTATATGTAGGCCTACACTGATGAATACATTTGTTTTTTGGGGTTATGTATTATAGCAAAGAGTAAGAAATATTGTTTTTTTTTCAAAATTGTCCCTTTTTCTTTGTTTATAGCGCAAAAAAAAAAAAACACAGAGGTGATCAAATACCACCAAAACAAAGGGTTTTTTGTTTACATAAGTAGTCACATCCGGATGTATATTAGAGGATGTATAAAAACCATTTTTTTAACGTTATTCGCATATAACTAACCAAACGCGTTTTCAATATCGCAAATGTTTGTTACTCTTAAGTAAATACCACAAAAATAAATAAATAAAAAAAATGATCATTACCACCACTAGACTCTAAAAATCACGCTGACGGTGTAACGCCACCTGTCTAGCCTGTGAAAATTGTGAAAAAACCCTGGTAACCGTATATATGTCGCTAGTCTCGATTTTTATCGGTGACTAATGACATATTTACAGTGACCGTCCCTTCTCCAACTGGACATCCCCCGCTAGTTCCACAATTGACA
>BLSH010100106.1:318837-337817 GCA_018402905.1 Glandirana rugosa | reverse complement strand
GATTGTAGACTCTATAACTTTCACAAAGACCAAATAATATACACTAATTTGGGTTATTTTTACCAAAGACATATAGCAGTATAAATTTTGGCCAAAATTTACGAAGAAAAATTACTAATTTGCGAAATGTTATAACAGAAATAAAGAAAAATGCATTTTTTTACAAAATTTTCGGTATTTTTCCATTTATTGCTCAAAAAATAAACACCCCAGTGGTGATTAAATACCACCAAAAGAAAGCTCTATTTGTGTGGAAAAAAAGGACGAAAATTTCATTTGGGTACAGTGTAGTATGACTGAGTAATTGTCATTCAAAATGTGAGAGCACTGAAAGCTGAAAATTGGTCTGGTTAGGAAGGGGGTTTAAGTGCCCAGTTGTCAAGTGGTTAATATTTGCATTGTCTCTGTTGGATATCTCCTTTTTAACAAATAGACATTTTGTGTAAAATAAAGCATTACTGTTTTTATAATTGTCTCTGTTTTGGACTTTATCTTCTTGCACCGCATAATCCTATTAGGGAACCCCGTTCTGCCCTACTAGTACCAATGTTTCGGGGATGAGGTGTGTTTTAGATCTATTATGCTTAGAACACCAAGGGGTCAATACAATATAACTTCACTTAACTCAATTGGATCAAATTGTAATCCTAAATATCTCTAAAATTACCCGCCTGCCTCCCACACCAATGAACACCACTCTTTTCCTGAGAAATCTTCTCCCACAGTCTACTGAGAAACAGATACTTTCAGGAGTGTCAATCTCCTGGGTCCCCCGCAACTCTCACTGGTTCCGCCTTCTGTCCTCCAGGTCACTACAATTTTACTTTTTCTCTTTCTCAAATTAAATGGAAAGAAAAAAACATCTTTGGGGTGTGCAGAAAACAAATGATAGTATATATGGAGGCCCACTTTGTTAAGAACAAAATGACTGATGGAAGTACCTACCATCACAGCGAGGTATTGGATGGTTCCAGTTTCGGCTGATTCCATGTAGGCAGGTGAGTGCAGATTCTCCAATTAATGAGTAGCCAGGATAACACTCAAAAGAAATGGTGTGTCCCACTGTAAAATCACTTCCAATTACAAACCCATTGCGGAATGGACGGGGGTCAGGACAGCTTTGTAACTGGTATGCTAGAGATAATAGACAGAAGAATATGATGAAAAACAGGCACATATAAATTTCCACAGTTAAAAATCAATCTGACTAAGCATTCCCGTAACCCACCAATCTTAGATTTATATTGTGTTCTCTAAAGTTCTATGTCAGGTCTATGTCAAATCTTGCATACTTGTGTGGGGGAACTATAGGCCAACAGGTCATTCTCCATGGTTTCACTCATCATGCTCCTGTAACATATCTACCTTATGATGGCAATACCTATAGTACAATTCCTGTATAATCGTATTTAGATTTGCCAATAAATATATAGTGCAAGGGCCCAGACAATCCATTTAATTTATTTATAATCAACTAAGCGTTAATTCTTGAATAGTGGTTGGTAAATATAATGGAGAGAGTACAATATATTGTTCACACTCAAGCACAGTATATTAGTAGCAAGCATGGATCATTCATGCACACCATAGTTCTTTTCTGAGTATTTATTTTTCATGAGTGTTGTAGTTTCTTCACTGCTTCTATCAATTTCTGATCATGTTCTTTCACAGGTAAATGTCATCTGCTGCCATATCCACATGAACATTCCCCCTGCTATGTATGACTGATAATTGACACTGCTATGATTATGGTAAATGTCGTCTGCTGCCATATCATTTTAAACTTGTCTACATAATTGGTGATTGATTCTTACCTCCTTTTGCCTTGTCAAAAGAATCAATTACCTTTTATGAATTTGGCCTGTGTTCGTGGTTGGTCTGGTTTTTTGACAATTTCCCCTTCCATTCAATTGTATCATATCAGATCCTAATTTGATCAATTGACAAATGCTTGCCTGCTCCATCTCCCTAAAAATTTAGAGCAGCTAATGGGGAAGTCACAGACAGGGGTCAGTCTTTCCTGAGTGCTTCTTTTACAAGTGCCATCACAGTTTTAACACTAAAGCAGTATAGTTAAATCTATATGAAGATACAACAAGAACTCTGGAAAGATGGCAAGCAAACCAACATTTGCCATTTCATTTCTCTGAAATCTGATTCCCACTTTCTTTCCACTAACATGGTCCATCTACTCTTTCTTCTCATATTGGTGTTCTCTGTCCTCAAATTGTCCTTTCTCTATCCCTCCTCTCTACCCCACAGCCTACACATATCACCTGCATTCCTACCCTCTCCCTACTACTGCACCCATCACTTCCTGCAAATACTAAACCCATATGCTGACTTAAACACCGGGACAGTGAGATATGTGCGGTCAAACACATCCCAGCCCCTCCTTCTTCTCCTAATCTCTGGAGACATTTCTTCCAATCCTTGCCCTCCATTTTTTAACTGCAAACCCCATATCCAGAACCCTTCCTCCACTGGCAACAGCAGCAATCCATTAAGTTTAAGTTCAATTCCCCTGCTTCCAAAACCAGCCCCTCCATGTGCCCTCTGGAATGCCCACTCTGGCTGTAACAAGCTCACATCTATGCATGGCCTTTTTATCTCCCATTGCTTTAACATACTTGCCATAACTGAAACCTGGCTTCAAGATTCTGACTCGGCTTCTCCTGCTGCCCTCTCCCATGGTGAGCTCCACTGGACTCACTCACCCAGGCCCAGTGGAGTTGGAATTGGATTCCTTCTATCCCCACAGAGCACCTTCCAAATCCTTCTTACCCCTCCCTCTCTATCCCTCTTTTCTTTTGAGATGCACTGTTTTTGTCTATTGTCTCCAATTTCTCTGAGGATTGCAGTGATTTATCGGCCTCCTGGACCAGTACTGTGCTTTTTTGACGACTTTTCTGACTGGCTACCCTAATTTCTCTCCTCTGAAATACCCACTATTATTCATGGTAGCTTTAACATCCTTGCTGATGTTATCAGCTATAGCTCAACTTCTCAACTTAACCTCATCATTTGACCTAACACAATAGATACACACTTCCACCCACTCCGATGATAATACCCTCAACCTTGTATTCTCCCATCTCTGCACTCCTGGCATCCTTATAAACACCTTTCCTCTCTCTGATCACAACCTCATCAGTTTCACAGCATCCTTGTCTCCAACCACCTATCCCTCCAAGCAGCAAACAATCACTTGTAGAAACCTTTGCCACTTTAACCCTTCTCTTCTCTATTCTGCTACTAACCACTTCTGTGACAAAATCTCTCCCCTGTCCTGTCCTGACCTGGCCACCTCTGTCTACAACAGTTCACTCTCATCCTCACTGGATTCACTTACTCCTCTAACTACACACATAATCAGGCCTGGACCATTACAATCCTGGCAACCTAACAACACCAGAAATCTCAAGAGACATTGTTGTGCTCTTGAACAACTGTGGCATAACACCAAGGCACTGCAGATCTTCACACTATATAAATATGTCCTAAAATACAATTCCTGCTTCCATGCTGCTAAAACACACCTACTTTGTCTCTCTTATTAATACCTTGTCATCCTTCTCTGCCTTTAACTCTGCTTTGTCCTCGGCCCCCTCTACCCACCAACTCACTCACTGCCCATGAGATTGCTAATCACTTCAAAAACAAGATTGGTGGAATATGTGAGGACACCTCCACTGTACATATATCTTCCCTACCTAACACCTTGTCAGTTAAAATGTTCCTTTTTTGAACTAGCTACTACTGAAAAGGTTGCAAAACTTTTCTCAGATGCTTACCTAACCAATTGTCCCCTGCATCCTGTTTCCTCGCAACTACTACAGTCTACCTCTTATTCTATCCTATGCTCCTTCACTCACATCTTCAATCTCTCCCTCTCTATTGGTACTTTCCTCTCCCCTCTAAAGATACTTACTTAAAAAGCCTCACTGGACCCCACCAACCTAAACAACTTAAGACCCACCTTATTGCTTCCATTCACATCTAAACTTTTAGAACGCTTTGTCTACAACCATCTTAGCTCCTACCTCACTGAAAACAACCTTCTTGATGCCTTACAGTCTGTCATTTGCTCGCAGCACTCCACAGAAACTGCCCTACTAAAACTCACTAATGATTTACTAACTGCTAAAGCCAGTGGCCACTACGTCATACTCTTACTACTAGACCTTTCTGCGGCCTTTGATACTGTTGACCATCTGCTATTTTTCAATAAGCTCCACTGCCTTAGCCTCCAAGATTTTGCTCTATTCTGGTTCTCCTTCTACCTATGACAGTGCTCCTTCAGTTTTCCCTACAACTTTGTCTCCTCCTTTACACTTCCTTTTTCTATAGGTATCCCCCAAGGCTTTGTTCTTGGACCCCTTCTATCTACACCTCCTCCCTGGGTCACTTGATAATCTCCCAAGGCTTCCAACACCATCTCTACGCCAATGACATCCAAATCTATCTCTCTACTCCTCACCTCACTCCTTCAGTCTCCTCTCGGACTACTAATTTACTAACTGACATATTAGCATGGATGTCGCACCTTTTCCTTAAACTAAATCTCTCTAAAACCAGGCTGATAATATTCATCCCCACCCATGCCCCCTCCATGAGTTTTCCAGCAAGATTAATAATGCAACCATCAATGCCTCCCCTTACGCCAGGGTACTATGTGTAATCCTAGACTCTGACCTGTCCTTTCAGCCCCAAATCCAATAGTTGTCAAAAGTGTGTAGACTTAATTTCCATAACATCTCTAAAGCTTGCATTAAACTTCACTTTTTAGCTAATGAAACCACCAAGTTACTCATTCTCTCCCTTGCTATATCTCACCTTGACTATTGCAATTCCCTTCTCATAGGCCTACCTCTCCATAGGCTATCCTTTTTCAGTCTATCAGGAATTCTGCTGCCAGCTCATCTACCTTACCAACTGCTCAGTGTCTGCCACCATCTCCACCAATTGCTACACTGGCTTCCGATTGCCCAGTAAATTAAATTTAGCATACTAGCAACAACATAGAAAGCCATTCATAAATCTGCCCCGGGCTACATCCCCAATCTTGTCTCCAAATATCACCCAAACTGCCCTCTCCACTCCTCTTAAGACCCCCTGCTCTTAACCTTCCTTGTCGCCTCCTCCCATGCTCATTTCCTGGACTTCTCTAGAGCCTCTCCCATCCTCTGGAACTCTCTACCTTAATATGTCCAGCTATCTCCTACTCTGGCTGCCTTTAGGCGGTCCCTGAAAACTCATCTCTTCAGGGAAGCCTATCACACCTCCAACTAATCTATTATCAGTTCCATCAGCTCATCCCGCACAGTTAAAACTTTTTGTACCATTTCCCCCGCCCTATTAGATTGTAAGTTCTTATGAGCAGGACCCTCTTGTATTTTATTGTATTGTAACTGTACTGTATGCCTTTTTATATTGTAAAGTGATGCGTAAACTGTTGGCGCTATATAAATCCTGTATAATAATAATACTAAGTGTCACTGGAAAAGCCATTAATATAAATCAGCTTGATGCTTTATATTAATGGCCTCCTTTTCTACAGTGCAAGTAGTTTGGTTAAAGTAACCTGTTTAAATCTTTCATATTATTATAGTGAATATTTTTTGAATGACATAAAATGAACTTCTTTTCAGCACAATTAAACTTTTTATGTTGATTTCTTGATGTATTAGCAAGATGTCCTCGCAAAAAGAGCTCTCCGAGAAAGACCGAAAGTTAGCAATTTCTTCCAATTATAGTATTAAATTGTTTTGTCAAGAATTAATGATTTCATTCTGCCAAATAAATTACTTTGTGCAAATACTGAAGCATGTTTCTTTCATGTTAGCTCATTCACTGTCCCCTAATCCCAGACCATCTCTTGGAGAACATTAGATACGCCATTGCTTAAAATGACTTATCATTTTTACAGTAGACATATCATATTTAAAACTTAGCAAGTGTTGTCAATTACATTATATCAACTGTGTATATTGCTCCTTTCTCTATTTTTTTTAAAGCCTTTCCAAACTGTCTGTTAAATACATTTCAGATGCATCCAAACAAAAGAAGTGTAAAGTCTAAGGCCCCTTTTACATGGGGCATAATCTGATTTGTTCAGCAGGGGATCTGTCTTCTGATCCCATGCCGAGCAGAGCAGAGCAGAGTGAGCATTTGTTTACACCCACCGGTACATTGGGATACATGGAAAACTGACAGGTGGATCCGATTGGATCTCCCATGTGAAAGGGGCCTTACAGTCAGAAAGCAACCCCAGCCCAAGTAGAAAATTCTGCATTCTGCCAGCATGTTGTAGAGGAGAGCCCATGTTCTCTTTCAAGTCATTGACGAGTGACATAAAAGAGTCACAGTAGAAAAAGGACCAAGTGGTCTTCATGTTTGTGATGTCTGCTTCATATTGAAAAATCTGCCCTCTTGAACTTTATTGACACCCTTATGTCCTGTTAACTTTGCTGCGCCATGCTAAAATGCACTTTTCCAGCATGACAAAAGTGTATGAAAACTATTCCACTTTAAATCCTTTGTAACTGCATTGCATCTGCATTGTTGGTGTGTTTTTTGAGTCACATGTCCATGTTTCACAGGTGCATGCTCAGAGTCAGAAAACAAGGAAGTGCACCAAAAATGCATTAAAAGCACAGTAAAATTATGGTCAAAATGCAATATGCATTTTTTAAAATATGTGTACCACATTTTAGGGCTCACCAGTGATTGAACAGGCCCCTGTGGTATTTGAATATTTCATAAGTTGATGTACTTATTCAGCAGAGAGCATTTATTTTGCTGATTGCAGAGCTATAGGACTTCAGCTGAGTGCTTCCAGGTTCATAACATGAATGAAAGGTTACTGGTGTCCAGCTGCTCTCCATCCTAGCACCTGCCAGTATAGAATTATTGCCTTTGACTAGAAAAGCAGCAGCCAGGAGAAAAAAAAGAAGTGAACTATTGGCTTCAAGTTTACATGTCAGTACAGTACTGACACTGCTATAATAGCAAAATATGGCGGGGTAAAAAGAGGTAAAAACAGAGTTTTTTTTAAAGCAAGTTGCACCTACATAGCGCAAAGAGAGTAACCAAGAGTTTCTGTTTCATTAAAATTTGTGTAGACAGTGAAAAAAACTGCAAAATTATTTTGCCAAAAGCAAAATATGAGTGATGACCTTAACATAGGCATGCTCTATTCAGGATATAATAATCTTGAGAAAGACAGACTGATCTCTATTTGAAAATTGACAATAAAATGTTGTTGCTTTGATTTATCTCTGCTGCATGACCTGTCAGGGCCTTTATACCTGTTTCAAATTTGCAAGCTATGTTAATGAATAGTTTACAAGATGTATAGTAAGCATTGTACACTTTTATTTTTTCCTCTTTAAATGAGATGAGGAAGGGGAGAAGGCACAGAAAATAAAAATGGTAGGATATACCTTCTATAATCCAGACTGCCCAGAACCATTGATATAAGTTGAGAATTTCAAGAGAGTTGCAAAGTTTGAATTTATAATTAGAAGTACCACAAAATTGTCGAGATACTTTGCACTATTCTATCCATTAAACTCATATTTTAAGCATCTTAAATGTTTTGTATGTTGTAGATTGTACTATTATTTTTACCTAAAATAAAATAACATTCACAAATAAAGAAAAAATGTATTTGCAATTTTTTTTCCCGAGAGTCAGTGTTGTTTACCGTTACAAGCATGTGGCTAACTGTCGGTTTGAGAAGGCCTTTTTTCCGTATTTTATTCAAACAGAGTGACTGCGAGTCTAAACGGCATTCTCCAACTCTCTGTAGTATGTTTGGAGAAGTGTCAAGCTGTCGAAAACAATGTACATCTTCATGTTGCAGCAGAACATCTTCACTAGCATGCCCATAATATATGTGCAAATGCTCAAGAGTAGGTTTCGTACGACAGAACATATTTATGACTTAACGCTTTTCACAGCTCAGTGCTGTTTTCACAGATACAGTAAAATACTTGTCACCACAGATACTGGAAGATAGTATGCCTAGTGTCCTATATAGATCAAGATGACCTGACATATGGCACACAAAATGTGACATTTATGTTTTAGCTGTAGATAGTTGCATGTGATAATGTCAACATTCTATGCAACTAAAATATTTTAGTCTGTGTAACTTAAGGTATAAGGCTTATTCAGGGCTGTTATAACACATTGCCACAAATTTGCTGGATGTAATCCCTAAATAGAGCAAGATCATCCACAAAGCAACATAGATAGGAACCTAAGCCCTGGTAGAAAACAAGGGGGCCCAGCTACAACCTTTATACTTTTGCAGTAAACCAGGGGGATTGCACAACAGTTGTGCACTTGCCTGATACTTCACAAGAGATGATGCACTAGTAGGCAGTTGCTGTCTGATAGCCCCATCAGATGTTTGAACTGGCTATCCTAGTTCAAACATAGTAAATTGCATGGTTTTTCTGTGCTTATTGCAATCATTATCAATGTCAATTGAAGGCAGAAGGGGGTCTAAGTTGCAGCTTTGCCTAGGACCCCGTTCTGCCTTCATCCATCTCTGTCCCTAAATGTATTTATTATTGGGAAGGTGACAACACAAAACCCTCTGAAAAAGACCCTTTTGTTAACTAGGTTTGAGTACATACAAATATGGTAGAAGCTTGATTATATTTTTACTGGAATTTTGGACTTGTATATGTATAACCAAAACTCCAAAGATACAGTACATCGAGCTATGTCCCTCTAGAACAGGAAGAGTATTGCTAGAAGGATCACCAGGTGGAAATAATGCTATCTCTGACCAATATGGAAGATTTTCCACCACTATGAAGATTTCCTTTCACAGAGACACAGGGGGAAGTGAAAGGGAAATTATCTCATAAACAACTTAGGATCTGGTAACCCAACAGGTTTCCTAATCAGAAGATTTTCCCTTGTCTCTTATTCCGATGACAACCACAAAACAGTTTGGATTACTATTCACTTTTTCCCATGGTTACCAGAATAAAAAAGAAGGGGTGAACATCCCCAGTGCAGAAATACAGGTCGATAATTATTCATCATGACATAACATCAGGGAGGCATGTGATTGGCTCCAAATTTATTCTGCAGCAAGACAATGACCCCAAACATACAGGCAATGTCATTAAAAGAGAAGTATGAGAATCTAAAAAAAAATCACATTCTCCTAAATGGCTGCAGCACAGATCCCCCGTTGCCTCTAAGACCAAGAAAACCACTGATCACTTGATTCTCAGTTCTCAGTCTGAAGAGAGTTGGTGACTGTCAGTCTCTGATTCTCTGCTCTGCCCCTCCAGAGCTCACTGTAGCACCGGGCTGTGGAGACGGGGGGAGTGGCTGGCTCAGGCTCTCAGCGCCTTGCTGAGAGACTGAGCCAGCTGTCAGTCCAGGCTTCTGGGTAGATCCTGACCATATGGTTGTGAACTTTTCAGAGCCTGGACCAGGTATGTGACATCAGTCAGCTGAAAAGAGGTCACAGGAGTGCAGAATTAGCTGTAGTATAGCCAAAAAAGCATTGACCCTACGTCTCCTTAAAGTGGTTGTCAAGTCATGACAACCACTTTAACCTACAGGTAAGCCTATAATAAGGCTTACCCGTAGGTACCCTGCATATCTCCCAAACCTGCATAGCTTAGGAGATATACAGTGTAAATGCATGTACCAACGTCATCGGCACATGCGCAGTGAAGAAACGGCCCGTACTGGACCGTTTCTTCACTAAGTGTGCCGTAAATGACGGCTCCCGTGCGCATGCGAGGGAGTGACGTCAGTGCGGCTCCTGCCAATCACAGTTCTGGAGTCCGCGTTGTGATTGGTCAGCGCCTGGGATCCCAGAAGAAGAAGGACTCAGCATATCACCGGTCACAGCGGTGCTCGGGGACCGCTGCTACAGCGTCGCTCTAAGGCAAGCATTTCATAATGAGCAAGTATGCGATGCATACTAGCTCATTATGCCTTTCTCTTACAGGTGTTTTTTTTTTCTAACTTGACAACCACTTTAAAGGACTATCTTCAGTGTAAAGAAGAACAAGAAGTCCTGGAAGCGATGGTTTGGCCTCACAGAACTTTGATCTCAACATCATCTAGTATGCCTGGGATTACATGAACAGAAGGATTTGAGGCAGCCTACATCCATAGAAGATCTGTGGTTAGTACTCCAAGATGTTTGTAAAAATCTTCCTGGCAAGTTCCTTCAAAACCTGTGTGCAAGTGTACCTAGAAGAACTGATGATGTTTTGAAGGCAAAGGGTGGTCACACCAAATATTGATTTAATTTGGATTTCTCTATCACATCTGCTTTTGCACAGTTATATATATATATATATATATATATATATATATATATATATATATGCATATATATATATTTTTTTTAATTAAGTGGATATTTCATTAGCAAGCAAGGTTATTAAAACACAAACACACAACTTCTTTCTTTTTTTTTGCCTAATCCAATTAGTCTAATTGTTATATTGTTGTAATATTGTTGATCAGAAAGAGTTGGAAAAAGCCTATTGAAGGTAAAGTTAATTTATCCTCACAGTAGGGGAAATGACTCTGTTAATGGCAGCTTGACTAGTTCTCTGAATCCATCCCCACATTGATGAATCTTACTAATTGCAGATACCACATATAGTAAGAGACAGCAAATCTACATTTAAATGTGCTTGTAAACTGACCATCGTTTTAGGAAGAGAATCTAAAATTATGACCATCCCTAAGACTATTTAAATGAAAAAGTTTCTTTTTCAAATAAGGTATCACTTGACTTGCAGATATGTCATCAGTCAACAATTCATATAGTTATTGGACCTCTGCTATTCTAGGATGAATTATGCATGATCTTGCTAATGCCATCCTAATGTTTCTTTTTTTAACAAAATGACAAAATAGCTAAATTCACTTTTATATTAAAACAGGAGGTAATCACATGTCTTATTCCAACATATATCCCTGAAAGAAAAATTATTATTTTTCATTTCAGGATAGACAATGCCATGTAAATCATTATTTTGCATCTCAATGGCCAAATGCACATCCAGAATTACTGCTGTATAGTGCAAATATAGTCTAATATTATAGAGCCATTTTTTTCCATACTGCATACACCAGTGTCAGGCTTTTTGGGGGCATCATCTGTGCAAAGTATGGAAACCAAGGCTTCTCTGGAAAAGGGCTTTGGACCAAAAAATACAGTGTAACCATACAGGGTATAGTGAGAAGGGACTTTAAAGAATAAAAAAGCTCTTAAACAGAACCAATGTGTTGCGCAGTAAAGCCTATTTGCAGTTTGTAATAATTTGCTGTAATGCATCTAGCTGTTGGGGCATAAAGGGATCATTTGAATGACTCCACTAACTGTTCTGAAATGAGGAATTATAATTTTATTTTTGGGACATGTGATGAAAAGGGAGATCGGAATACCTTCTGTTTGAAGAAGGCTTTACTGTGCTAGGCACTGACTTGGTTGGAAGGCTTTTTTAATTCCTTTAGTTCCTTCCAACCATAGCTATAACATATCCAACATAAAATGATATAGATAGATAGATAGATAGATAGATAGATAGATAGATAGATAGATAGATAGATAGATAGATAGATAGATAGATAGATAGATAATGACCCCTGCCTTTTAATAGTGAAAAGGAAGGTGCAATTTCAACTTGATCACCTGCCTCCCATGTGTCATTCCATACTGTCATTTTAGCCCCCCTTGTCCAAAATAGATAATAAATAGACATAAAATGGTTGTTGTGAAATATGGGATTTATATATAATTATTTAATCATCTGTATGTTTATGATCCATCAGCAATTGCAACAGATGACTTTAGCCTATCAACATTATTTGAAAAAGTATAGTATATATAGTATATATAAAGCTGGGAAATTTTGCAATGCTGAAATGAATAGCACGTTAAAGTATACACTAGGATTGACATTATATCCTTTGGATTATTCTCACTATTCCAACTTCATCTAGATCACCTGCCTCCCAGGTGTCATTCCATACTATTATGTTATTCCCCCTTGTCCAAAATAAATAAATAGATAGACGTGAAATGGTTGTTGTGAAATACTGTACATGGGATTTATATACAATTTTTTTAAAGAGAAGTATGGGTATTTTTTTTTTAAATTTTAGAACCATACTCACCTAGTTGAATACAGCATTGGTCTGATGCTGCATCTATCCCCCTCCGGCTCTAAGGCTGAGAACCAAGTGATCAAACACTGTCGATTGCTCAGTTCCCAGAGTTCCCTGAGCAGAGAGCTGGTGACTATCAGTCACCAGCTCTCTGCTTTGCCCCTCCTGCGCTCACTGGAGCACTGGGCTGTGGAGGGGGCAGGAATGGCCAGTTCAGGCTCTCACTGGCTCACTGAGAGGCTGAGCAGGGTGCTGGCCCAGGCATGTGGATAGATCCCGACCATAGAGTCGCAATCTTTCGCAAGCCTGCACCAGCTCTGTGACATCAGTCAACAGCAGGCTTCAGTTCACTGTCTGCTGAAAAAGGGTTACAGGAGCGCAGAATGAACTGCACTCCTGTGATCCACTGTGATCCACCAAATGAGCTTTGGCTGTACTTCTCCTTTAAGCATCTGCATGTTTATGATGCATCAGTAATTGTAACAGATGACCTTGGCCTATCAACATCATCTGAAAAAGTATAACATTTTGCAATGCTGAATGATTAGCAATGGAAAAGTATACGCTGGGATTGACCCTATATCACTTGCATTATTCTCACTTTTACAGTGTCAGTATCTTCAGTATCTACACGATAATGTGATTAAACTGGCCAGTTCTCACCATAACCTATGTTTATAACACAGTCTAAAACAGCGGTTCTCAACTCCTCAGGACCCACCAACAGGCCAGATTTTAAGTATTACCTTGGGGAGATACAGACTAGAATACTTCAATCACTGAGCAGCAAATCTTATCACTTGTGATGTATTTCAGTTATCCTGCAAACCTAGCCTGTTAGTGGATCCCGAGGACAGGAGTTGAGAACCACTGGTCTAAATCATTGTCATACAAAAATGGAAATAAACCAGTCAGATTTTCATTAGATCTGATCAGTAATTATATAGTACATGTGCCTATTTTAACGTGAAACTTTAGTCCAAAGTCACACTTATGTTAAACGATTTGTTGAATCACACTTTGGGCTTAAATCTGATTCTTGTAAAATACCACACCAACATTTTGCATTTCAGTGATCATATGGTGTCCTTTCTTTATGTATTCTGCTGAGATAATTCTCAACATCTCTAGGATGCTTCAAAGAACAGGTTTGAGTGCCAAGCTAACATAAAAAGTCATTCCTCTTTTTCATAAACATGGCAACAAAGCCGGAAAACTGCTGGCACGGATGGCCTCGGGAAGCTTCACTCCAACTCATATCCCCTCCCTGAGAGACCCACAGGGGAATATTGTATCCGACCCCGCACTCATCGAAAACATTCTTACCACCTTTTACAGAGACCTCTATACGAAAGACCATATAGACACCGATACTGCAACGAATATATTAACAAAGGCGAATGTCCCTAAAATCACTATGCCTCAATTTGAAAGCCTAAACGCTCCCATCACTATTCCCGAAGTTCTAAATACTATCAAGTCACTGGCAAATTGCAAATCCCCGGGGCCTGACGGATTAACCCCAGAATTCTATAAATTGACTTCTGAGTTTATTCCGGAGACGCTACACCACGTCTACACATCAATATGGGCTGGGGGACCATACCTCCCCACGGGGCACCAAGCGTACATTAGACTCCTCCTTAAAAACAATAAAGATCCCCTTTCGCCAAGTTCATACAGGCCGATCTCCTTAGTCAACGTGGATGCCAAAATCCTATTGAAAATCGTAGCAACACGTTTAGCCACAATACTCCCCTCCGTAATTCACTCGGCACAATCGGGATTCATTCAGGGAAGATCTGCCGCCCTAAACATCCGAAAAGTGCTTCTTATTCTAGAGCAGGCTAAGAAACACACCAACAGGGACGCAGCTATAATAGCACTGGACGCCGAAAAGGCCTTTGACAATATTAGTTTTGATTGGTTATTCGAAGTACTAAAATCCTTTGGACTCTCGGGCCCCTTTCTTACTTTCATTCAGGAGTTGTACGCTAAACCAACAGCCAGACTGGTCACCCCAAGCTTCACGTCCCCGGAGTTCCCCTTGGCCAAGGGGACTCGCCAGGGATGTCCCCTTTCACCGCTGCTCTTTAATTTGGCGATTGAACCTCTCTCACGCATACTCAATTCCCCCGATGGGATCAGCGGGATTCCCATAGGTGACAAGATCTGTCGAGCAGCACTTTTTGCTGACGATATCGTCTTGTTCTCCTCAGACCCACCAAAAGACTTTGCCTTCTTAACCCACACTCTCCAAACATTTAAGACCTGCTCAGGTATGAAAATAAATTTTGATAAGAGTGAGGTGCTCCCTCTCAATCAGCGTAGGGCGGAGTCTTGGAGATCCTCTTCCCCCTTTCTGTTGGCAAAGGGGCATATTAAGTACCTGGGCATACTGATAGGCAGGGAACCGTCCTCCCTCTACTCCTTGAATTACCCACCACTAATAACAAAAATTATTAGAGATGTGCAGGCTTGGCGGTCCCTCCCCCTCTCACTTTTCGGGAGATGCCATTTGATCAAGATGATCCCATTTGCCAAACTGTTATACCCCCTCCAAACATTACCTCTTCTCCTAAAACATAAAGATATACAGAAGTTACAAGCAGCTTTTTCCTCATTCATCTGGAATGGGAAAAGACCTAGAATTGCCCTACAGAAATTATACCTCCCGAAGAGTGAGGGGGGGACAGGCCTGCCCGATCTGAGAGCATATAATCTGGCTTGCCTAGTGAGAAATGGACTTGACTGGATAACAGGCAAATGTTACTACTCGAATACTGCCTTGGAGGAAGAGATAGCCTCCCCTTACAACCTACCGGCCATCTTGCACGCAAAACTGCCTTCTTTGCCGACACAAATAAGGAACAACCTGGTTCTAAGGGACACTGTACTAGCATGGAGGGAAACAAGGAAACTTCAGAGACTTCCCTCCGCGATCTCACCTTTCCTCCCGATCCTTGGGAATCCCATGTTCCCCCCGTCAACACAATCTCCAGCGTTCAAAATCTGGGCGGCAAAGGGGCTGACAAAAATGTCCCAACTATTCAACCAGGACCTCAACTCAATCAAGACGTTTTCGGACCTCAAGGAAGAATACTCCCTACCATCAGTGCATTATTTCCACTACCTACAAATCAAGTCCTACCTGCAGTCATGTAAAGGAACACATCGCTCCCCTTGTGCCCCCTCCTTCCTGGACTCTTTAATTCAGGATGGCAAATATTCTATTTCCAACATTTACGGACAGCTTACCCAACTCCAAATATCTAAACGATCTGTTCACCAATTCCATCCCTGGAGTGCAATTCTAAACTCTGATCTAGCACCGGAGCAGATCCTCACGGGCTACAAGAAGATTTGCTCGGTGATCAAAGCTGAAACCTGGAGGGAAACGCAGTTTAAACTGGCCCATAGGGCATACCTTCCTATGATCTTCACCCAGGATATCCCTCGCCAGGGCATCTGTCCGTGGTGTTCTACCCACAGGCCTACACTCTTTCACAGACTCTGGCAGTGCTCCTGCATCTCTCAATATTGGGACAAAATCTTGATATACATTGAGAAAGTCAGCGGATTGACCATATCAAAAGACCCCCTCCTCTGTCTATTCAGTGGAAGCCCCTCACAGCCACAAGCAACTCCACCCACAACCACTGTCCCCAACTGGATACACTTATGTCTCCTAGCGGCGAGAAGAACCATCATGCAATCATGGGTGTATCCAACGCCACCCACTCTGAACCAAGTGAAACAAGCACTCCTCTCCCTTCTGTACCTCGAAAAACAAGACATCATCAACATGAATCATCAAAGGATCAAGAGCTTCTTTTCGAGATGGAAAAAATTCATAGAATATTCTCTCAGTCCCACTGAAATAGACAACTTCATGGACTCATTCAAACTCACTGAGTGGTACCTGAAGGCAGACCTGGCCAATTCACTAGCCAAGCTCAAAATTCGGGATAATCCCCAATAAGCTATTAGACAGCAACTGCCCTAGCGCTTTCCCCCCCCTTGACTTTCCATATGAGGCTTAACCATGCTCCTCTTCACAGTTAGTACTTTGAGATTTCCTAGGTATGGGACGGGCCCTCTCTTGAAAACCCCTTCTTCCATAGTAACACCCCCATCATAAGCTGATAGTAATGGACACAGTGCAACAAAGCAAAATAAAACCATGAATGTAAAACGTGGTATATTAAGTGTTAAACTAGTCGATATAAGCGACATATGTCTTTCATCATCGGCTGTGCCTTAGCGCTACCAAATAATGCTCAACTTTGTTTACATTTAAACCCAAAACTTATGCAATGTATACTATATTTTACAACTTGATCCTTTCGAGGATATTTTTGTAATGACTGAAAAAACCAATAAAACATGTTATAAAAAAAAAAAAAAAGTCATTCCTCCATCACTTAGGCTGGCTACAGATGGTTCAATTTTTTTTCATTTAGACACGTCCTTCAACAGAAGCCAAACCAGGAGAGGCTAAACACTTTTCCAAATTCGGCCAGCCCTTGTTGATCTTTGATCAATGTATGGCCAGTTTTAGAAACTCATGGGGGCCAAATGAAGAGCTTATAAAAACACCCAGCCTTCCTGAAATTGGATGGGCATTGCAGGAATTCAATTATCTCTCATGTGTCATATGCAGGAGGTGGTACACAAGAACAAAGAGATACAATGAAAGTAAAATGACATGGGTGCCGGAGTGACATTCAAAAACATTTTGAAAGCACAGTGCTGGCAAAGTTTGTGTGGAGAAGTCCGCTTTGAGGTTGGTATAATTAATATCACGTGTAATTATTTAATGATCAGGTATGCATTTTTTTACAGCATGTTTTAGTTAAGCTTGGATGGATTGTTTAGATTGCCCCTCTCACTGCCAAATAATTGGTAAAAGAGCTGTCCTGAACAAAATATCATTCTGTCTATGATCACTAATGGGAATGTGAAGTGGTTTTGGACATTATTTATTGTCTTTATTTATTTATAATGAATAAATATGATTTATGAAAAAATATATAGAAATATAATGTTGTCTTTTATCCAGTCAGCAGAGGGAGATCTCAGTTTTTTTACATGATTTCTTCTGTTTCTTTAGCTACTTTGCTGTAAACAGCCTGGCAGTGACTTAGAATTGTGGCTTAACAATCACTTTAAATTTATATACACAATTTAAAGAACCTCTCATATCACTGGAGGTTTCAATCAGACAAAGCAAACCTGAAAGCAAGGAGCTTCTAATATGTTCTCCCTTTTTAGGGGCGTGGCTGACCGAGCTCCAGTATGGTCGCACCTCGGATCGACCCCCGGGGGAATAGACACAGAGGAGCCCACAAAGACACCCAAGCTACCCAAACCGAGCCCCAGCACATCTGAGGACACAGCAGGCATGTTGAAACACCAGGGAGATCACACACAGGCGTGAAAACTGCCCAGTTCTACCCAGCCATGCAGAAGCTCCAGCTCCCATATGGCGGTGTCAGCGCCACGCATGCATCACACAAGGCCTCAGCATGGGCCGCAACCGACGGATCTCAGCACAAAGATAACCAGGCTAAGGGCACACATAGCAGAACACCTTCAGGCAACAGTAGCCCATCCACATAGAGCCCAGCTAAATCAAAGCCTCGTAGGGAATCCCCCACAAGGCTCAGTGAAGTATCAGGCATTGAGATAGGTGGAACACACACCTCACATACTGCGCCTGGGCCTCAGAGAGAAGATCCCATAGCAGCTTTCCCCACAACAGGGCAACCTGTATTGGATACCATGTTGAAGGACGTGATGCTATTGCTTAGAGCCTCATTAATAGCTGACTTAGTCACAAACATCAATCAATGCCACAGAGAAGTGTAGGCGCTAGGGGACAGGGTGGACACCATAGAGAACTCTATGGGTGAGTATTCTGGAACATTTAATACCCTGGTAGATGCACACAATGCACATACTGATGAGATAGCGTGGATAAAAGACAAAACTGCAGATTTGGAAGATCGGTCTAGAAGAAATAACATTAAAATAAGAGGAATTCGGGGGTGTGTCCGGGATGTGAAAGGAGCAGGACACAGAGGCACAGAGCTCCGTCCATCCTATTGTTCATCCTTTACCATCCTCCTACTTTTAAGCCTCCACAGGCTCAGCCATCACTGCCCAAGCTTGTTGGACCATAAACAGGGCTCATCGGGGCATATCTCCGCATTCGGCCGGCCGAACCCGCTAATTGAGGCCCCGGCTTTGCGGCCTAGTCCGCGGATCGGCGCGGCTCTCCCAGCAGTCATCATCCATCTTCCAGCAGCTCCTGGGGGGCCCATCCGACCATCCAGCTGCCCCACTGCCTATCCAGGGACTGGAGCATTGTCTGTGGAATCCGTGAGTAAGGGGATTGGGAGGGAGTCGCGGCCTACAAGGTGCGGCCGCCATCTTGGTACACCCTCCGGGCCTACAACCTTTCTTTCTCTAACAGGGAAGGGCACAACAATCCCCCTTACTGCTATCATCTAGCCTGGACACTGCCTCTATCCCCCCCTGAGGATCTGTTTGCAGAAAGAGGGTGCCGGGGACGCTTGGTGTGGGGGTCCTATTACAACTTACTATAGTCTGCACTCCTGCATCCTAATAGTGGCGAACCTCGCCTGGAATCCCTAGCAATCATCACCTCTCCCAGGCCGGTATCCCCCCTATACCTCTGTATTGTTATCCTGTACATTTGTTTGACCGGAAGGCCCACATGGTTCTACCGCCGGCGTGGAACATCCGGCGCTGAGGGAGGGTTAGGGGAATGAGTGCCTAAGGTG
>BLSH010100106.1:289355-312267 GCA_018402905.1 Glandirana rugosa | reverse complement strand
AAAAAAAAAAATAAGAGGAATTCATTTTTTCACATTAAGGATCAGCTAATGGCTCTTGCCAAGAAACCTGAAGGCCTACCCAAGCCTTACACAAGCATACAATTGCTCCCTGATCTGTCCAAACATACGCTCCAGCGCCACCGGAACCTGGCGACTATAACTAAAGCACTGAGAAATCACAAAATCCCACACAAGTGAAGATATCTTGCCACACTTTCCATCACGCACAATGGAGCCACAGTCTCCGTCTCTTCTCTAGATGAGGGGATAGAAGCCCTACGCAAATGGGGCATCATCCCAGAACTAGCCCAGGCCTCCACCATAATCAACAATCTAACCCCCATGGAGGTAGAATGGCAAGTAGTCTCACACAAACACTTGGCCAAAAACCGTAACAAGGGCGACCCCGAATCCAATCACTCGTCATTCAAAACATAACCTTCCCCCTGGTCAAGATAGGGAATGTTTCCCATCAGGAACCCCCATTCAAGGTTCCAGCAGCAAGACCTGCACACAGGTCTTTCTACAGACCCTCTTTTTACAACTCTCTTCTCAAAGGTTATAGCCAATGTTTTCCTATTATGGCAATTGTTATTTCTTTTTTATGTTGCTTACACAATACAGACTGATGGAATCCCACAAGCAGACCAGAAAAGACCCTACAGCCAGCAGAAAGTCACGCCAAACGGAATGTCTACTGAGACTAACCACAACAGAGTACAACCCGACAAGAATGTCTCATCTGTGGACATCACCAGTGAGCACAGATCGATCTGACTCACACCACCCACAACGTTTAAATAATGATGATTACATGTCTTTCTTTAAATGCTAGAGGCCTTAACCACCCGGCAAAGTGACTTTCCATGTGGTTGGAAGCGACCAAACACAAAGCAGATATACTGAGTGTGCAGGAGACACACTCCCAACTTGGTGCTATTCCCAAATGTACACATAAAAACTATCCCAATGTGTTTTTAGTCAGCAACAAAGAACATAAGAAAAAGAGAGTACTATTGGCAATATGGGACACACTTGCCTTTGAGCTTAAAAAACCCATTCTTGACACAGATGGGGTATACATTATTCTCACATGTGACATTATCCCTACATGTTGGTAAGCCTCTACGCTCCCAACACCCATCAGATTCGCTTTCTTAGATCTCTCCTCAGCCACATAGCTTCAATTAGGTATGGGAGTGCACTTCTGGACTTTAACCTAACAGTAGACCCAGCCATGGTCACATCTTCCCACACACCGGGGCAAACGTCATCTCTACGACACCTATTCCAGAAGATATCTACTATATTTGGAGATGCCAACATGCATTTTTTTCTCAGCCAGACACAATAGCTACTCAGGGAATGATCTATTTGTAGCAGAAAAGTAGCTGCTACAGAAAGTGACATCATCAAAAATACATGACATTACGTGGTCTGACTACACCACCATTTCCAATTCAATAGCAGAAGAGGGTGTCTCCCCTCAAACCCCCAGCTGGCGATGCAATGTCAGTATTCTACAAAACCTCAAAAACTCACAAATCATCCAAAACAAACTCCAGGAATTTTTCCTTACAAATGCATCCTCAGTAAACAACCCTTTTTATACTCTGGAATGCACACAAAGCATTCATCAGAGGAATATTAATTCAACTAGGAGCCAGAGCAAAAAAACTGTATAATTGAACCACTTCACCCCCAGAAGGATTTCCCACTGTAGGACCAGAGCACTTTTTGGGATTCTGCACTGCGTCACTTTAACTGACTATTGCGCAGTCATGCGACGGTGTACCCAAACTAAATTTGTGTCCTTTTCTTCCCACAAATAGAGCTTTCTTTTGGTGGTATTTGGTCACCTCTGCGTCATTTCTGATCGCCGCTATAAACAAAAAAAGAGTGCCAATTTCTTACTTTTTGCTAAAATACAAATCCCCCCCAAAAAAATATAAAAAAACACATGTGTTTTGGCCGATTTATATTCTTCCTCATATTTTTGGTTAAAAAAAAATTGCAATCAGCGTTTATTGATTGATTTGCGAAAAAGTTGCCGCGCTTACAAAACATGAGAATTAATTTCTGGCATTTTTACATTTTTTTTTACTAGTAATGGTGGCGATCTGCGATTTCTATTGGGACTTTGATATTGGGGCAGATATGTCGGACATTTTTTACACTTTTATGGGACCAATGACATTTATACAGCGATCAGAAATTTAAATATCCACTGATTACTGTATAAATGTCATTGGCAGTGAAGGGGTTAACCTGCAGGGGGAGATCTAGGGGTTAACTGTGTTCCCTAGGCGTGTTCTAACTGTGAGGGGGCTGGGCTGTCAGGGGCATAACAGATTTAATTGATCCCAGTGGCAGGGATCAGTAGATCTCTTACATGCCGCCAGTCAGAATGGGGAACCGCCGTGTTTACTTTGACAGTTCCCCATTCTTTCCCTCTAGCAGCTCATCGTGGCTCACCGCCGCGCTCTCACCCCCTAGCTGTGCGTCCGCGAATCGCCGTGTATTTATGGCGATTCACACAATACGTCCACACTGCCGCAGTAAAAAGGCAGTGCGCGGTTGGGAAGTGGTTAAAATTTGACTCTATCACATTAGAAACAGTTAATTAATAAGAACAAACCCGACGATAAAATTTCAAAAACCCTGAACAAACTCAGAGAAGAGTTGAGGATTATGTTACTGCAACATTATGATAACATTCTTAAACATCTCAAAGTGAGTTCGTATGCTAATGCCAACAGAGCAGGTAAAATTTTAGCCAACAAAATCAAAGCAGCAACTAGAATTGCATACCTTAACCACCCCTCTCACAACCACAAAATCAACAACCCACAGTAAATAGCAAACCAGTTTACTAAATACTACGAAGAACTATACAAACTTGTACATGACCCTCTAACTCCCCAACCATCTAGAGAGAGTATAGAGCATTTCCCAAACAGCATAAATCTACCTTCTCTTTCAGAAGAACAACTACACCAACTCAATACTCCGTTTACAGTTAAGGAGATTGAAGAAACTATAACCTCCCTTCCCATTGGTAAATCCCCAGGCCCAGATGGCTTTTCTAACGACTACAAACTATTCAGTAATTCTCTGACACCCTACTTACAGAAGGTGTTTACTGAGGCAGCAACTACTTCTTCCTTCCCTCAAGAGATGCTCAAGTCATATATTGTCGGTCTACCCAAACCCGGTAAAGAACCAATCACCCCAGCAAACTTTAGGCCGATTTCGCTATTAACTGCAGAAGTCAAAATATACGCAAAGTTATTGGCAAGGTGCCTGTAGAGCATTATACCCTATTTAGTACGAGAAGACCAGAGGGAGTTCATAAAGGGGAGACAGACTTTGGATGCGACTAGAAGAATAGTTAACCTTATTAATATGTTCTCCCTTTTTGAGAACTCATAGTGGTCTGGAAATCTTTTTTCATGTACTAAATGTTATTTGTAAAACAAAATAATGTATACAAATGTATACACACTATAAATATTAAATAAACAAAACAGGCTCCATTATGATAGAAACTTGAAATAGAATGACAATTATTCTACTTTTGTATCAGCTATTTCTCTCATTTATTTTTTTTTTTATGTCAAATCTTTTTTATTCATCTCTTCAAAATAAAATTGTCACTGAGTAGAGGGGAGCAAAAAACACTCAGTGAGGTGCTGGAATATAATGTTTTATTGCAGAATTATTACATTCTGCCATACTCCTGCTTTTTTACACAAATGCTCACCCAAGTATTTTGTTTGCCAGCTTCACAGTCATTTATAAATAGACACACTGCTGTGCTGAAAAGTTTGAAAATGCACATTTTAAAAACTTTTTATTGATTGCATTAGAATAGCAAAGTGCGTTGCTCACCTTGATAAATGATGTGAAATCCCTGCTTGTTCTGTGAATAATCACTATGGAAATACAGGCTGGTCTCATGGGTTGTGCTGAACAGGGAAGCAGGGACCTGAGGGCCGCTTAACCTGCCAATTACTGAGCCAATGTCTGCAGAGCCGCTCCGTACTTCCAGGTAATCATGTATTGTTTCCGTAGAGAAATTGACAAACTGCAGATGCACACCTGAAAAGATAAATCACGTACACTGCATTACTTAAGGAAACGTTTAATTAAAACAACAGCTGCAAAGTGAGCTTAAAACTGTTTATTGGGCTTCTGCTGTTTTGTAAGCATGGTGGGCCTTTTGATTTATTTCATGTGGATTCAACATTAAAAGGAATACATTTTTTATATTTTTGTAGAAAATAAATAAATAAATATTTCCTTCAGATAGACATGAAATATTGTATGTGGAATTATGTAATTACCATTTGCACTCAGCAAATGGCAAAACCCGCTACTGTTGTAATGAAAACCTTTATAGCTCTCTCTCTTTGCTAGCACAGATGGGACCATCTTGATTATTCACAAGATTAGTTTTTGCTAGAGTGCATCAGGTTTGAATTGAAAAAGGAATTGGGGTGGCAAACATGACACTCTGCATGAGGAGGGCAGCACAAAATTCAAATTAGATAAACATGCTAATCTTGATCACAGTTAGTGTTTTATTCTATAGTAGTATAATGTATTCAATTCCAACACTTTTCAGGCATCAGCGCTCCCTTCATCAGCAATGAGTGTGCTTTGGGAGATTAAAACTAATATCAGGACAATGATCAGCCTGATATATTGTGCCAAAGCACTAGTGCAGTAAACAAAAGGCTAGGTAAGGGTTAACTAAATAACTAAGCGATCTACTCAGACAGCATCAGTATGTATCTCATTATTAGCAAATTACTATGCTACATTCTTTCTGGCTTATTGTATTTTTCTTTGCTTACTGCATTATGAAAAAAACACTTATATTCTGTGTCAAACGATTTCATGTTCTATACTGTACTGTATAAAACTTTTTAAAAAAATAAAATGAATCTTTAAAAAGAAACCTAACTTAGTAGATATTGCTGTCTATAGGGTTTATTTACTAAAGCTGGAGAGTGCAAAACCAGGCTTCAATGTTCAATAAGGCTTTGGCAATAAAACCTCGAAGCTGATTGGTTTCTATGCAGAAGTGAGCCTGCTTTTGCACTCTCTGACTTTAGTAAATAAACTCCAATGCCTCACTTCCACTGCTAGTAGAAGCTCTTGTGATCACTTCTACTTTACAGCTCCAAGCTTGGAGATAAAATTTAAAACAAGTTCACCTTTTTAATGCCATGACTTGTGTTACATGTAGTTGGCAGTGAAAGGGTTGAAGATCAGCTCAAGTCTGGGATAGAAACTCATTTCCGAAAAATAATTCTGAAGGGTCTATATCTCAAAAAACTGATCTTTAAGTTTTCAGGGCTGCTAGCAAGTAGGAATAAGCATATCTAGCCGGGGTCGGTAAGCAAACAGTTTCTTGAGTGTTGTTTAAAGTTCAAAGTTTTTGCTTTTATGTGGCAAAACCCCATTAAAGTCTATGGCATGAATTGTGATAGTTACTTCTGGTCATTTGCCAGGCTAATAAATAAGCTGTCAAAAAATATATGGAAAGCTAGGCACTGCCATGGGGGACGATTACCAATAACGCAATATCTCTCCCTATAGAGAATTTTCAGCTCTACCAAGCAATTCTAAAACCCACTGAATATATGGCTGCTGTGAGCTCACCCTTTTATAGTGAGGAGGTTGAGTTATCCTTTCTTTCAGATTATATGACTGATCAGGGAGAATGCTATGCATTGCATTATGGGCTGTTCCTTATTTTAAGTAGCAAAACCTAATCTGGAACTTTCATTGATTAATCCTTTCTTTATTCATAGAGTGATTTTGCTTTATGGAAGCTATAGTAGAGCTCCTATGAATGTAGGTGGGGGGGAGGTGAAAAGGGCGGGTATGGTTGGCATTCTTCACAAGTGTCTATGATAAGTCCAGCATTTGTATTAACCTCTGCAGCACCAGAAGATTATGTCTAGGAGGAATGTTAAGGGGCACAGGACTTTACAGTTTAACTAAGAGGCCAGTCAGCAGCATAAGGGATACTTTGCATTGAAAGTAAGTACTGTCTCTTGTGCTGATTTAAAAACAAGGCAAAGCTGACTCTACACATATTACCAGTATTCATAGTAACAAATACTCACCAAAGCCAATAGGGAGTTTGATTGTCCATGTGCAATCTAAGCTTATGGGCTGTTCCTTATTTTAAGTAGCAAAACCTAATCTGGAACTTTCATTGATTAATCCTTTCTTTATTCATAGAGTGATTTTGCTTTATGGAAGCTATAGTAGAGCTCCTATGAATGTAGGTGGGGGGGAGGTGAAAAGGGCGGGTATGGTTGGCATTCTTCACAAGTGTCTATGATAAGTCCAGCATTTGTATTAACCTCTGCAGCACCAGAAGATTATGTCTAGGAGGAATGTTAAGGGGCACAGGACTTTACAGTTTAACTAAGAGGCCAGTCAGCAGCATAAGGGATACTTTGCATTGAAAGTAAGTACTGTCTCTTGTGCTGATTTAAAAACAAGGCAAAGCTGACTCTACACATATTACCAGTATTCATAGTAACAAATACTCACCAAAGCCAATAGGGAGTTTGATTGTCCATGTGCAATCTAAGCTTATGGGCTGTTCCTTATTTTAAGTAGCAAAACCTAATCTGGAACTTTCATTGATTAATCCTTTCTTTATTCATAGAGTGATTTTGCTTTATGGAAGCTATAGTAGAGCTCCTATGAATGTAGGTGGGGGGGAGGTGAAAAGGGCGGGTATGGTTGGCATTCTTCACAAGTGTCTATGATAAGTCCAGCATTTGTATTAACCTCTGCAGCACCAGAAGATTATGTCTAGGAGGAATGTTAAGGGGCACAGGACTTTACAGTTTAACTAAGAGGCCAGTCAGCAGCATAAGGGATACTTTGCATTGAAAGTAAGTACTGTCTCTTGTGCTGATTTAAAAACAAGGCAAAGCTGACTCTACACATATTACCAGTATTCATAGTAACAAATACTCACCAAAGCCAATAGGGAGTTTGATTGTCCATGTGCAATCTAAGCTACTTGGGTAGTTTCCAGGAAATCCAGGACTGAGTATCACTCCACTGAAATCGGACATAGCACCACCACATTGTGCTGGAAGAGATACATGTATAGTCAACATTCTCAAGACAATATGGCAGTTTGTAAAAATTGTGTTACCTTTGGGTTTATTTAGTTGTGTAGATGAACAGTGGGCCATACAGGACTTTCTTAGCCTCTGGAAATGTTCTCCAGAAACAGATAACAAACTCTCAATAGATGAATGGTGCTGGTTTTCAGACAAAGCAGTGGTGAGAACAGAACAAGCATTGCAGTGCATGCATGAGCAGGCGTTCACTTTTTTTGCAGGCATTGTTCACCCTTGAGCTCACCCAGATCATATTTAAATGAGAACTCCATTCATCCACAAAGATCTATAGCATATACAGTATGTATATGTTGTAAGCATTTCCTTATTTATTATGGTTAGGAAAGGGAAAAGCCTGCTGTTTATAGAAATCAAAGAGTCATCATAGTAGTAACTCATCAGTCATCACCTCTCAGGTGGTCAGTATGAGGTTTATCTCAGAAAAAGGTAGGTTCAAAGTCTCTACTATATTGTTTCTTTATCTAACCCATGATTCTTTAGGAATCGTTTGTTCTTTATTATATGTTTATTTGTAAAACAAAGAATTGTAAGTGTGTTTAAAAACTGTTTTTAAAAGTATAAAGTAAAAGTAACCCACAACCTTCAGAGTTTCCCTTTAAAGCTGATATAGCTTCTGACAGAAACCAAAAAAGTGAATCATGTCTAAAAAAAAGCAGCTCACTGCTCATTTTAATGAACCTTTAGGCACATACAAATGATGACATCCTTTTGTACGGGATCTAGACTTTTCATTCATTAAGACCTCATTCTGCTATTTCAACTAAGGGAGAATAGCTTGTAACATCTAAACTTCTGCATAAAGTTAGTTTAAAAAGAATATGCCAATGCAGCGTTATATTGGTGATATATATATATATATATATATATATATATATATATATATATATATGTTTTAAAATAACGAGTATGTCAGCAAGTATGTCCTTACCAATGCAAATAGGAATAGGATAATTCCATCTTCGTACAGGGCCAGGCATACATGTGATGTGAGAATGACCCTAAAATAAGAAAAAATAGATTTATAATACTTTTACTATTTTAACTGGAGCTGTTGGAACTATTCTGCTGTTACTGCTAAACTACAGAGCCATTATATAGATATTCATTACAATTCCATCTCTATTAGCTGTAGATTGAGTGCTATAAGTGGGTGAAAGATGTCATTACCTGAAGAGAATAGCCTTGATCACAGTGGAATGATACTACATCTCCAACCATGTATCTGTCACCAACTTTTATTCCATTGCTGGGCATTTGTGGCTCAGGACAAGAATCAAGACCTATTGCTGAAATATAAATAAAAAAACACATTTTATATATGTATATTTATTTACTCAATGTGTGTTTCAAGTCAAATAACCAATAAAGATACATGTCTGCACTTCTCTGGTTCACTGAGGTTATTGTAATTTTAGTTGTTTGCAATAAACCATAGTTTTTCTATGTTTTAGAAATAAATCGTTAACACTGTAAGCCAATGGTTTAAAAATTCATCAGAGCTTTGCATTGCCCATGCGACACTTGTACTCCTCTCAATGTTCCTGTAGGCTTAAGTATTGAATGAAACTTTAGATCAGGGTTTCTCAACCAGGGTTCCATGAAACCCTAAGGCTCCTCCAGAGGTTGCTAGGGGTTTCTTGTGCATTGAGCAGTTTCTGCCTCTCAAATAAGCTCCCTCTGACACCATTGATCTTTTTAGCTATCTGTAAAGGAGTAATTATTCCCAATGACTATGAGTGTAAGGAGCATTCTTCCCACTGACCATCACACTAATGTATCATGAGCATATATAGTAATTTTTATATAGGTGTTCACTGAGGAAAGTTATTTCAAAGGTTCCTCTGTGTGGACAAGGTTGAGAAAAGCTGCTTTAGATTATTAAAACTAAATGTCTCCCCCATAAGGACTTAGCTGATGTCACTTTGATCTCTGAGGTGGCAGCTGAGATAATCTCCATGTATCTCAAGGCACATTCTATTCTTTGCTTAGGACTGCCCTTGACACTCCTTATAGTACACTACAACCAATCAATAAGAATTACCACCACAGGTCATTACAAAGTTTTTAATCTATGGTCCCCCTAGTTCTTCCCAATTGTCGCTAAATACATTGTCCTGTAGAGAAGATTGGTGGCTCATAAACATTAAAACATATCTAAACTTAAGAACGAAAATGTAATATATTGCTGCTTACCAGTCCTTAGATGAGGTAACTGCATTAGGCTTCTTTTCTCATGTTTTTTTTTTACTTCATTTATATCTGGTAGTTCTACCAGTATTGTACTTTTTGCGCTAGGTGACAATAGTCACTTAGTGCAATGTTTCTATGGAGACGTAATGTTGTTACTCTAGGACAGGTAGTGGGTTAGGATTACTAAACACCTCTAGCTCTCCTCTTCTTTATACCATGAGTTCTTCTGTAGTCCTAACACTCTTCCTAATAGGATGTCTTGAGACGTGTCATGAAACACTAAAGGGTACACAGGGCAGCACCGGCTTCCTTGTAGGATAAATAGGTATGTTTTGCTATTTTTTCATTAAACAGATATAGCAAATTACCTGTGAATATTCTTATTTATCAAGGTAAGGGTATACATAGTTGTACGAAGTCAGCTCATCTTGTTTTATAATGTTGAATGTTACAGTAAAAATATACTGGAGGAGTCTTATGACACCATCACTGAGTGTAGCAAAGCCTGCAGTAGAACTGGGGATTCCTAGTGGAATGTTTGGGTTCTGACTTAAGCTGGCTATACATGGACTAAAATTTGGATGGTTCAAAAGGCACCAGATGAATTTCAATCCATTTATGGGCACCCTGTTTGTACACCAGTCAATCCATTGTTCAACTAGTGAACAGCCAGCCTGTTGGTTTTTTCCCAAATAATTTGTGTTGCAGGCTATAAGCCGGCAACACTAATCATTGTGTTCTGCCAATAGGCAAGGCTCTCCATGCAGAACACAACAGTGCTGCAGGAGACATTCTCCCATCAACACTGACTGCATTGATGGGGGAATTAAGCAATTGTTTTCTTCCCGCCCATGGTGGAAGGAAAGCAAGTGGCAAAATGTATGGCCTGATTACCCAAGAAAAGAAAATTGCTATAATGTGGTTTAGCTTGCTAGTAGCTACATAAAACTGAAAAATCAGTTTCCGGGGAGTTAGCTGTATACCTTTAAAAGACTACATATGTAATATAATGTTAAATTATTTATATTGGTTATAATATGGCACAAGGAACTTACAATTTAGAACTGCAGTCATAGCAGACAATGCTTTCCTATGGCTACAAATCATGATCAGCAAGATTTATTTGAAAAAGGTTGACTTGGAGATGGTTAAACTGGAGCACAATCCTATTTACTATGGAAAAAGATTTCCATTTGAAAGTAATGGAATTTTGTATAGTACGCTGACATTGACAAATTCCTTTCTGTGTTTTCAGGTAATACTAATTGAATTCATACAAATTACTCCAGTCCACCTATCAGCATTTATGTCCCTGTTATCAGCTTAGGTACCAGGACCAGCTGCATAATTCTGGAAGGCACTGAGGGTCTATTGTCCCTGCAAGACACTGCAACCTCCATATCTCTCAACAATAAAAAATATAGGATTCACTCAGATTTATTTAGGAAACCTTTCCATATGGCAGGATTTTATCATTTCTACCTGGTTTAAACATAATCCAGAAATGTCACAGTTAGCTGAAGGTTGTCCTGATTTTGCTGCTAAATATTTTTATTTATAATATGTTGCTTTTTCCAAAATCCATTGCTGTTATTCACTTACAATAGCACAATTATACAGCAGTATATTATTTAAACTGCACCAAATAAACAAAGTTGATTAAATTCTTATTCTGTACAGGTAACATTTATATTGTGCTGAAGTCAGGATATGTTTGCATTTAATATTTAATTAGGATTTAAAGTAATTTGTAAACAATCACTTTCTAAAACAACCCATTCAGTTTAAAACTGAAATGAAAGGAAAAACATTTTTGTATAGATATGATAAAACATTATAAATACCTTTTTCTCTTTTTTTAATAAATGATCACATTCCCTGTGTTCTCAGCTGAATAGGAGATAGGGGGAGGAGAAGCAGCAACACACTGAGCTTCCCAGAGAATGGCTGTGCAGCGAGGGCGTGTCAGGACAAGTCTGACCATTTGAGGAGAGCACAAGCATAGCACAAGAACTGATCACTGTGTGCTCTCCTGCTTAGTGTGGTCAGTTTTTAATAGGAAAGCAGAGGTACTGGCAGGATCACCAGTGATTTCACATAAAGGAAGCAATACAAACAGAACAGGAGACTTTCTCATACAAGTGCATGGTACAGCAGGCGCATATGATGAATATGAAGTGTTGGGGTAACAAATGCTTTAAAGTGAATTTAAAGCCACCACTAAAATCTTATATAAGCAATAACAGGTTTATGTAAACATTATTTATGAATCTGCAGCTTTTATTAAAAGAATAATAGGTAATCCTGCAATAAAGCTCCTGTTCAGGTAGTCAGGGTTATGACGTGACAGCTGTCTCCCAGTTGTACCACTGCATTGTTATCAACACGTTCAGTGTAACTACTACTATCTGCAACACGTTAATGTAAATTTAAAGTGATTGTAAAGCCTCATTTTTTAAAATTAAAAATAACAAGCATGTTATACTTACCTGCTCTGTTGCAGTGGATTTGCACAGAGCAGCCTGGATGCTCCTCTTCTTGGGTCCCTCTTCTGTGATCCTGGCCCCTCCCTCCTGTTGGGTGCCCACAGAAGCAGCTTGCTACGGGGCACCCGAGCCGAGTCACAGCTTCCTGTGTCCATTCAGACACAGAGCTGTGGCCCGGCCCTGCCCCCTTTCTATTCTCATTGGCCGACTTGCTTTGACTGACAGCAACTGGAGCCAATGGCGCCCCGCTGCTGTCTCAGCCAATGAGGAGGGGAGTCCCAGATGGCCGAGACATTCCTACAAAATCACTGGAGCTAGAGGGACTTTAGGTAAGTATTAGGGGGAGGGGGCTGCTGCACACAGATGGATATTTATCTTAATGCACAGAATTCATTAAGAAAAAACATTCTGCCTTCACAACCACTTTAAAAGCTGAAGGTATTTTACCTTAATACATTTTCTGCATTAAAGTAATAAAACCTTCAATATGCAGCTCCCCCAGCCCCCCTTATACTTACCTGAGCCTGATCTAGATCCAGTGATATGCATAAGAGCAATGGCTCTCTCCCTCCCCATTGCCCCAGACACAGCAGCAGCAAACACAGCAGCGGGAGGGAGCAGGTGGCGGGGCCAAGCCACTATTTGTATGTGAATAGACACACAGTGCTGCATCGGGAGATGGCCCGTATGAGTACCCAGCTTGCTATGGAGAGCACTGAGCGGGGTGGAGGAGCTAGGAGCATCAGTGGGGGACCGATGCTTCTAGCACAGAGCAAGTATAACCTGTTTGTTATAATGATAAAAAAGTGAATGTTTGCAATTACTTAAATGTTCTGCCCCATTTTCAGTATTTTTCATGTCTTAAATTGAAGTACATGAGGTTATCATTGTTTCTGCAGAATGCTGACATCTAGTGGCTGTTTTGGGACACTGCAACTGGTTTACTATGTGATGTTATCTGAAATTAGCTGAAATAAATAATGTTGAATTCAACTTCTGTGTCTTATAAAAGGGTTAAAGTGGTTGTAAAGCCTAAACATGTTTAACCTTAATGCATTCCATGCATTAAGGTAAAGAATGTATCGGTTAAAGTATTGCCTCATCAACCCCCAATACTTATCTGAGCCCAATCTTGATCCAGTGATGTGCATGAGAGCACTCTCCCCTTCTCCCTGCTCTCACATGCCTTGGTTCCCGCTACTGTTAGTCACATCCTGTGACAAGGGAGTGGGTGGTGGGGCTGAGCCTCACTGTCTGTTTGAATGGACATAGGCAGCGGGGCTCAGGATCGAGCACACAGGTGTGCCACTATAGGAAACGGCTTCCTATGGTGGCACACCAAAAAGAGGAGGAGCCAGGAGCGCTGGCAGGGACAGAAAAAGAGGAGGTTAAGGGCTGCAATTCCATTGTACAGGGCAGGTAATATAGGTCTGTTTGTTATTGTAAACAAATTAAATTTTAGAATTTACAATCTCTATAAGGTGCCAAGTCAAAAGGTAACCATACTGTCCAGACTGGGTTTAAGCAGGTATGTCAATGCATAAAGTGGCATTTTAAACAGAACAGCCAGACATACACACTAGAATTTCTCTCGGTCAGCCCATGGTGCGTTAAATGCTTGGGGGCCAATAATTTAATAACAATATATTCTGGTCAATAAAATAATTTAACAGCCAAGTGTTAAATGTGCCTAGTGTTAATACGTGTTTAGGTGCGTTTACACATATCAAGCACAATTTCTGCTAAAACACAGCAGTCTTGGAAGCTCTGGCTGTGTTTTTTTCTGCCTCAAAACACCCCTACCTCTATATGCATGGACACATAGACTAACATGCATGGGTGTTTAGAGGCAGGAAAAAAATACCAGACGCCATGTTAAAGGGGTTGTAAACCCTCAAGGTTAAGGTGAATAACTTCCTGTACTGCAGCAGCCCCTTAGAGCCCCCCATTTTACCTACATGAGCTTGATCATTCCAGTGATGAGGATGAGCACACTGGCTCCAGCCAGTGTCTTGGGTCCTAACTGGATAGATTGATAGCAGCACAGGCATTGGCTCCTGCTGCTGTCAATCAAATCCAATGATGTGGGGGCCAGGGGCGGAGGCGAGTCCTGCTGCCTGTGTCAATGGATTCAGCAGCAGGACATGGGAGCGCCCCGAGGAAGAAAGGCTCTCCAACCGGGCACTCAAGAAGAGGAGGAGCCAGGAGTACCGCTGAGGGACCCCAGAAGAAGAGGACCGGGATCACTCTGTGCAAAACTAACTGCACAGAGGAGGTAAGTATAACATGTTTGTTTTTTTTTGTTTTTTTTATAAAAACAAACCTTTACATAACCTTTAAAAACATCCTGTGTGTATGAGATCTTAACAGTTGTCCACTCCGGACAACAACCCCTAATAAGAACCATAGCCATATTACCTAAATAGCTAATCCCAAATATACATTTGTACTATGAATTATGTTTAAGATTACTCAATTTATTAGTAATGTCAGCTTTGATTTACCATTCTGTATATTTTAATGTTAACATAAATTGTTGTATCTGCACCAAATCTGCAGTTTAATCTAACTTTAATAAATAGTTTCCACCTCTTAAAAAAATGTTAACTTGAGTATAATTCGACAGTTACCCACATCATTTTCAGTTAAACGACACTTTTTTCATAATTATTATTAATCTGGCCAATGTAGGGGAGGCACTAATAATCTGTAAGCTCTCTGAGCTGTGAATAAATATATATGAATCCACTGCAAAATAGAGATCTGGCTATACCTAGTACCCATTGCCTCCACGAGCTCTATTACAGCTGAACTATGGCTGCCCATAGCTTCTTGAGTTTGTATCTGAATCCTTGTGACAGGCATATCTCTGTCCTATTGTTATTATCTCATATGCACAGTGCCATGTAGCTAGATATGTGCTACTGTACTGTATATATGCAGTGGTCACCTTCCAGTATATTAGAAGGGGAACCCGTTGATTGCAATAGAGTTCATATGCAGCTTCTGTTATTTTAGTTAACCGTGTCCCTTCTGGGCTGGGATTCTGTAGCTAGTTTTAGCTCAAGGCTCAATAAAAAAGGTTAGAACTAGGTTAGGCACTCAAAGGCCACTCTTGCTAGTTGGAGGTCTGGTTGCATGATGGATTAGAAACTAGCAGGGAAGGACTAAAGTGCAGTGTAGATAAGCTGACTCTGAGTTCCATTGCCACACCTTGGTTTCTGATGGTGCAAATCTGCATGCCAAGCTGGTTGGGCAGTGTCTAGAGCAGGGATATGCAATTAGCAGAACTCCAGCTGTTGCAAAACAACAAGTCCTATCATGCCTCTGCCTCTGGTTGTCATGTTTGTAACTGTCAGAGTCTTGCTATGCCTCATGGGACTTGTAGTTCTGCAACAGCTGGAGGTCCGCTAATTGCATATCCCTGGTCTAGAGGGTCTCCCTATCACCGCTGTTTTTGTCTTTAGGCCTCCAAAACCAAGGTGGACGCTGCATCACAATCATTCTCAGGGGCACCTGCAACTTGACTTTGATGCAATGTTCATCTGGAGGTATCTTTATTAATAGTTACTGTATATATACCAAGGTATATGTGCACAACTCCTCCAAGGCTCTTGTTGGACCCTTTGCTGATCATACCTGTTTGCACATTGGATGTGTATACTATTATCAATATTTCATTATATAAAGCTTGTATTATTTCCTTGTGGGTATCTAAATACTTATGGTTAATGCTACATGCTGGTTGCAGTAGTTCCTCTGGTCCCAATTACTTTGATTAGATTACTGATTAGTATCCCAGGAAGGGAATCTTCTCTGTTCCTAAAGGCCCTGTCCTGGATAGAGGTACTGTCAATATGTTATTATCACACCCACCCTTCCAGTTAGCAAAGGTTCTGTTTTTTTATTCGCCTATAGGTTTAGCACCACGGAGGCTAACAACTTTGTGTCATCCAAATAAGGATACTTTTTTGGCTACATTGTCAATGCATTCCATGTAGCCAATAAAAGTTACCCAATTTAGTTGCCAGCTAAATTTTAGCCTGTATGCTGAAGATATGCAAGTGTGAAGACACCAGCTATTCCAGCCCCTCAAGAGGTTTAGTGGTGCAGACTTGTTAATGAGGTTTAGCACTATATCCTGTATGGGAATAGCAAGTTGTCATAACCCCCAACAGATGGCTACACCTGCAAGGATTACCAGAATACATTATTTAGTTTGCATGCACCGAAAAATATTTCTGACAATACGTTCACTTAAGCTGGATTGCTCACAAAACTTGGATACTGATGACTACTATGCAAATATTATATGTGCGTCTTTTCCTTCTTTATACAAAGCCCCCTAAGCCAACCCTGTCAATAATGCAAGGAATGGCATTATTTCAAACTCTATGTCAATGGAAAAAACTATCTGGGCTGTTCTGCATCTTTAAACAAAGTACAGTATAACCGCAATAAATTCAGTATACTATAAGAAAGAAAAAGGAGCGGTTGCGTTTGATGTATACACCATGAAAATATAATATATCACATGACTATTTATATTAATGTATAGGCCTCTGAAGATTATTTTAAGTATACATTGAATGGTTTATAATATAAGCACCTGTCATTATTGTAATAGCAAATTCTAAAGCCTTGGAAGCATTAATAGATCAACATTTCATTTGCTAAACAGCAGGTGTTTTGAGTTCACTGAACATTATCTATTCATGTTTTCTAATTAACTTCTTTTTGACGCTGCTTGAAAATCTGCAAACTAATTACTGTAATTAAATAATCAAGATTTTTTCAAGGTGAATTCAAGCCAAAACTATCAGCTGCATTAAAGTCATTAGGACATCTGAACATTTTTTCTCTTTCTCTCTAATAAAGTTTATGTCAGATAAAAGAAATTAAGAAAAAGTTGCAAGGCCACGTTATTTTTCAAGCTTGGATTTAAAGGTTTGCAGAGATATTGCGTTTTGACTAAACTTACACAGATTGGTTGTTTACTAAAAAAAAGGAGAAAAGCTGAAAAAAGAAATTGTTTAGAAATTCATTACTAATACATCTGCTTCCAAATGTTAATTATGAGAGATGCAGCCTAATTCATTAAGACTGGCAAAACATTAATGTAGAGGCACTGCCGATTTAATCTCATTAGTCTCTGAGAACATGGCTGCATGTAATTGACCACTACTTATGTACATGTAAACATTACAGGGTTGATTTTTCTAAAAGCAAATAGGCTGTTCACTTTGCAATGGAAGTTGTACTTCGCAAAGGGATTTGCTCCATAACTTAGTGAACTGGGTGATCTCACTTTGCAGAGAAAACCCAATCTCCTTCATTCAAGTTAAAGAGGAACTTCACTCTCCCTATCAATATTGATGTTTAATCCTTATGCTGCTTGCATTAGTAAAGAGATTGAAAGTATGCCATATATACTAATTTTAAACTTTTTTACATTTCTTCAGTTACTTCCTGGTTTCTTGCCTAGGCAAATTATGTCCTACATCACAGGAGTCTTCAGGAGGGAAGGAGAGTTGGAGGGGTTTTCTTAGCTAAGCACACAAGACATGTAAATAAAAAAACATCCAGCGCTCAATCCAAAGAACTTCCCAAAAAGGACTGTGACAGGCAATAGTTTCAACGATGCAGCCCTCTTCAGACTGGGTGATCTTCCGGATACTGTAAAAACATACACAAGAGGACGCAAACGCCTAGTGCATTACCACCAAATACCATTTATTAAAAACACACAGCAGTGTTATACTCACAAAATTATAATAAAATCAAGGTCGGAAGCTCTGAGGAAGGGAGGTCTGTCCCCTGAAACGCGTAAGGTTTTCCACCATGTGGCATCAGATCAGATACCCATCTCCCCTGCTGGAGCTGTTTACTTAATAGACTTGATTTTATTCCAATGTTGTGAGTATAACACTGCTGTGTGTTTTTAATAAATGGTATTTGGTGGTAATGCACTAGGCGTTTGCACCCTCTTGTGTATGTTTTTACATGCCTGAGATAAAGGCAGATGGATTCCAGGAAGTAAATGCTACATTAATCATTTGCCCATAATCTGCTTTTCAACACAATTTCTCAACAAAATAAAGCATAGAGACATGGATTGGAGGAGGAGCTTGCTTTGCACTTTTAAAATTAAGTAAATAGTGTTTGTGGTTTGTGGTGCATTTTTGCTTGCACTTGATTGGATAATTGAAATCAGCAGATTTGCACCTCATTCACTAAGCTCTGGGGCAAATTCCCTGGCAATGTGCAACTTCCCTTGGAAAGTGAAGTCTGTTTTCCTTTAGTAAAGCAACTCCTATATGTTTACCTGTGGAAACAGTTTGGGGGTGTTGTTAAATACTTCTATGAAAAAAAGGGGAGGGGACAGGACCCAAAAAGTGTTCTATAGGGGAAAAAAATGGTAGGGCAATCAGTGGTCTTCTCCACACATTAAGAAAATACTTTATTGATAGCAAAATCAGGCAATAATAAACAGACTACAAATTAAAACTTTAAAAGGACAACGTTGCCCCTGCACACATACACATCAAGGTGATCACACACATTCTCTGTCTACAATAAACGTCAATTAATACAATATAATGTACAACAGTATAGAGCTCAGGGTCAGCTTATGTGTCAATGACAGGAAACTCCTGCTATGTCAGCTCCTTTACGGCTATACATAAAAGCTGATGACATCTGTCAGCTCAATGGACCATTTCTAGAGCTCATTCTAATGTAAGCATACTAGGTACATCATCACTTAATGGATTAGTTAGGCAGAGATCAATAAAAAGTCCCAGAAAAAATAGATGGTATTGGCCCGACTTAGTCTGAAATGGAGGGGGAGAGAGGGGTGGAAAATTGAATCCCTGTTTATTTTCCTTAGTGCCATGGGTGGGTTCACACCACCAGGACACTCTTGCTCCCGTAAAAGTGAATGTTTCAATGGCTAAAGGAGGGAGGCATCAACATATGCAGCCACATAACATGGATCAAAAATCCTCCAACTCTGCAGAGTGGTCTCACACTCCTGCTGCAGGGTGAAGATCAGAGAACTCACTGTGACTGTAGTTGTGTGCTGAGAGCGGCATAAACCAGGGAGCAGCAGTTAAGTATCAGATGCCCGGGATGGTAGAAATGGGATCACAGTTTCCTCCTAGCTCCTAGGGGCTGGCTTCCAAGTTGTCTTCCATTTGGTAGAGGTCCGGCCAGTGTTTGGCTAGATGCCGGAGAGCTTGTATTTTCTCAGCCACTTCAGGTGCCCACAGACAGTGTGTCACTGTAATGCTGGCCAGGCTGGACAGCTGTGAGGAAGAAAGCAGCAATGGGAGCAGGAAGGGAGGATGATGGGGGTCTCAGTGGAAGGATCTGACCATGGGGTCCAGGGCAATTAAGGGTGCCAGTGGTCAGGTGTACCCCTCCAATCCCTCATTCCTTATGGGAATGGACTCCAATGTTGCAGAGGCTCCGATTGATCAGTCAATTGAGGGCCAAAGATGGGGACAAGGTGGTGGCCAAGGGTGTATAGCAGCAAGGACCACCAACGCGTTTTGATCACCCTAAACGTGATCTTCTTCAGGGTGGCATGCCCCCCTTTCTCCAGGGAGAGCAAAGATAACAAACAAATTGACCCTTCACCAATCCAGCCTAACTTTTTACTAGAAGCCCAGATGACTAGAGTTAAGCTATTAAATTTTGGAAATATTATGACAAGAACCAACTCACTGAAAAAGACAAATACACTTGAAAAAGTTTAGGGAAAGAGAAGAAGATGACAACCAGCAATAAGGTGAATTGATACAGTCACAGTAAATGTAATTATGTTGTTGCAAGGAGTTAAGAACCAAACAGAAGACAGACTATTCTGCAGAAATATTATGCATGTGGTCACCAGGAGTTGGCATTGTCTTGATGGCACTTAATATAAATCATTTGTTTGTTGAAGGCCCTTTGCTGTCCTAGCATGGCTGTGCTCCTGTGAACAAAGCAGCACCATGAAGACATGGTTTAGTTAATGGATTTTGTGTGAGGGAACTTGAATGGTCTGCACAAAGCCTGACATCAACCCTATTGAACACCTTTGGGGTGAACTGGAATGCCAAATATTTTCACTCAATGTCAGTAGCTGACCTCACAAATGCTCTTTTGGCTGAATGGGCACAAATTCACACAGACACACTTCAAAATGTGGAAAGCTTTCCCAGAAGAATGAAGGCTGTTAACCTCCCTGGCGGTATGATTCTGTCTGGAATTTTGTTCCAAAAGCGGTACAATTATTTTGCATGAAAATTTGGCGTTTTATATTGTAGGCCTGTAATTCTTAGGAATAACTCACTTAAATCTGTCCAAATAAGAGTTTAGTAGACATCCCGGGTATGAAAAAGTTTGAAAAATGAAATCATAAATTATAATATAATAAATAACTAAAAATAATTATCAAAAATAATAATATAATAGTAATAAAATGTATTCAATAATGTAATCAAACCAAAAACGCAGAAATTTGCTCAGTTGCAGAATTGTCGCTATCGTCACTTTTAGTTGCTGATGATAAATTTCCCCAAAAATCAGTATCACTCAATTCTGCAAATGATTCTTATTTACTATCGCTGTTTTCTAGCTGATCAAAAACCACTTTTTGACGCAAAGGGACACTTTTTGGTTGCTATGGACATTCTCATGTTTCCAGGCAGAAAGAATGACATTTATTATATAAAAGTGCGTGCAGGGCTCTGGGCAAACCACTAGGGACAAAGGGGATGTGAAATGTTTTCATACAGTAATGTAATCTATAAGATTACAGTGTACTGTATGTGCTGTGTGTGTTTCACTTTTTGAAATTCCCACCCAGTTCCGCACCCGTGCGTCGCTGCGTCGCAGAGAGCGGAACTAGGAACTAGGAAGTGACAGACCCAGCGAGTACAGCGAACATCGCTGCATCGCTGGATCGTGGGAGCAGGTAAGGCACTCGCTGTGCGCTCTGCAGCTCACCCCGTGTCTGACACGGGATCAACGATAGTAGCAGGGAATTTTTACCCCGTGTCAGACACGGGAAAACCGCTAGGGAGGTTAAAGCCACGCAACGAGCGCAACTCAATATTAATGCTCATAGTTTTGGAAGTGAGTGTCCAACAAGCTTATTATCAGAATCCGGGTCTGAACCAGCAATCTCTGATGTCTGTAGTGATGTCTCTTATTGCTGAGCCACCTGAGATGCTGGACATCACCCTGTCCAATCCATTGGACAATCCTGTCTTGTTACTTGCTTTTGCAAAAACCTGGACTCCTTGCTCCTCCCATGAATATTCAAGCCATGCAATTGCACTTCCTGTTTTCCACATTATCATTCTCTCTCCAGCCAATGTCTCACTTTTATAACTCCTGCTGCCATCTGTATTTCTGCTACTACTCATTATTGACTTTTGGCTTGTTCCTTCTGCTTGATCCCAACCTGTGACCACTTGTTCTTGACCTTGGCTTGTTTACTCACTAGACTTCTGCTTTATCCCAACCTGTTATATCTGCTAATGGACCCTGGCTTGCTCACCTCCTGGTGTGGTGATCTTGAGGACCATGACCTGGTATTAACATGCAGCAAATACCATCTCCATCATCAGGAACTCTGGTGAACACCAGTTAGTGCTTAGACTTTGCACCTCAGATGAGCCCGTATCATCTGCCAGGGTGACTTGCTGCTGTGCTTGTTCACCTGGTGGATGGGAGCCTGTCTACTGCTATAGCTACTGGTCTCTGAGCCTGACACCTGCTAGTGACACTTATGTCAGTGTGATGGCAAAGGTGCAAAATTTTGGTAACACAGTATATATACATAACTATAAATATCTAATCGCTTCAGTTAGTTACCTTGAAGCACCTTAAACCCTTTCCTTTCTCTCCGCAGTAAAGACCAACAACAAATCTCCAATTTTCCTGTATTTCTGATATTCATGTGAAAATTACTCTTAATCTTGATCCATTTATAGTTGGCAAGGTAAGCTAAGAGTTTTAGATGCTAGAGTGTCTGCCCAGTTCATGTCATCAGCCATTCTGTTATGACTTTAGTCATGGCATGTACAATATCAGAGTTCTGCACAAGTGCTGGAAGGCTGGATCTTTGATATCCTAAAATACCCCAGCACTGCCAAACTGAACAAAGCTCCAGACAGAGCTGCTGATATTTATGGAAGTGGTGCAGTAATCAAAACTGAAATCAATTTTCTAAGCTGAAATTTTTAAAACAAAAATAAAATAAAATAAAATCATGTAGTGTTTGTTTTGATAAGGGCATGCATATAAGAACTACAATTTGATGTGCTAAACAAAGTGCATGTATAAAATACACAGCTGGGTCTTATGTATATTACTTCCAATATTCCACCAAGCAGAGAAAACAGGAAATATTCAATTCCTACTGTAAAACATGCTTATTTAATCTCATGTTATTTTTACAATAGGTTCATCTAAGGTCAGAGCACTTCAAAGTAAGATCTTCTATGCATGTATTCTACTGTGAATAATATACTTTTTAATATTATAGGGTTTAAATTTTTTTTCATGCGCAGGGAGCACATTTAGAGCAGAGTCAACCTATAGAAACCAAACAAAATTCTGCTAGAGCATTAACGTTCAACACTGGATACGCACGAAAGGGCTTAGGGGTTTCTTTCTTTCCCTGGATGCGGAGAAGGCGTTTGACAGGCTGGCCTGGGATTACATGGGGGCAACTCTGCGTACTTTTTTTTAAATTTGGGATATTATAATTTTTCATATAATAAGTGTCATCTTATGTACGTATCTTCTAGAATGAAACTTCACGAGACTGGAATCTACTTGGATAACATTTTTATTGTACTCTAATTTATTCGTACAAAATGTCATCCTTAACTTATAAAGGACAAAAGAGACGAACCACCTTATAACCTTCATTATATGTATTCTGGGTCGACACATAAAATATGTACGTGAAACAAATCGTGTAGTTTAACATCAAGAATATACGTACGGGAATAGTTTTGTTTGTGATGTACTAAAATAAAATAAAATAAAAAC
>BLSH010100106.1:272007-287148 GCA_018402905.1 Glandirana rugosa | reverse complement strand
CACATTCTCATACAAACTGGGATCCAGCCCATACATTCCTATACAACATCATCAAATCGCGCACGGCCCCCTTCACAGAATAGACAACACGTCACTCGTAGGCCGCCCCTCTCCCTCCCTAACGGAACACATAATCCCTCGAAATACTCGGCCCACATTAGAGCTCGGGCTCCAACCCCCCTCACAAAATTCGAGGGTATATATCCCACCCCTCTTTAGACACAGCACGAAGCGCGAAATCACATCTACAACCTTTTTGACATAGCGGATGAATAGCCTGGAAAGACTAGACGATGATCGGGTACGTTAGACAATTAGTAGAGGCAACTGGATAACGGCCGTTTACTCAAGTAAGCATGACAATTCATGCATTGCACTGTTGTAACTAAGTTACGTTGTTAATGATCCCATTTTGTATGTTATCTGATCTCTATTTCTGTTCGCTGAGTATATTGTACTGACTCTGCTTTCAATAAAAACTTTTTCTAAAGGAAAAAAAAAAAAAAATTCTGCTAGAGTACTAAAAACGAGTTCTGATTGCTACTTGCTTCTATTTGCTACTTGCTTTTTTTTTGCTTTAATTAAAAAGCTTATAAATATGAAATAAGGACTCTTGATGTCCAGATGCATTTCACATTGTCCCTCATTACTAGCAGTTGTACATCCAGTTGGGAACACAATCAGATTAGGTCACGTCAAAGGTAAAAGAGAGACAATACTGTGCTTGTGTATGCAAAATTCTATATAAAGCTGCAACTTAAAATGTGAGATATTACACAATGATGCAATGGGAGAAAAAGAAAAAAAGTTGCGCTGTTCCTAAAAGTATATGCGACTTCTAAATTAATAATCGTGCAAATGCAAAAAACAATGGTTAAAAAAATGTCATCAACAAAATTGTTGACAGATATGCATTTATACAGGTTATGATATCTACCCCTCATTTTCTATCATTGTTTTTTTATTTTTGAATCCATTAATATAATTGCTGCCTTTGCTGTGTTCCTATTCTGCATAAAACATGTTCATGTTTTTTGGTGATTGAGCATATGTTGTCCCTTAATTGGCAGTCCTTCACTCCTTATCTGCCTGGGTTGGGTGGTGGTCGCCCTACAAGGTAGGTCCACATTCCTATGCAGTGTGCTCTCCCTCCCGTGCCCGGGGTCTGTTCCCCATCCCCTACCATTTGGGACTATGGCGTACAGCGCGACTGTACGGACGCAAAGGGACGCCATAACTTCCCTTTGAGTGCCCCTTGTCCCTCTCCCTTCCTTGTCCAGAATCTGTGGATCCACCTGTCTTTTGACAGGTTTCATCGCTGGGTCTCTTTACCCCTGTTGCCTGGCAACAAGATACCAACTGGGCGGTACATCTGGTGGGGGTACGGCTGGACTCTCTGGACGACGTCAGGCTTGATGTCTCCACCCCTCCCTGCAGCCATGAACCATGGGGCTTTGAGTCCTAGCTGGACTCGGAGGACTGACGCATACACCCACCATGTGTCACATCCGCACTCGACCGGTGACGTCATACGCCGGCCGAGTGGGAGATGTATAAAGCCGGTGTCTCCAGCTGACACTATTGCTGGAGACTGGGGGTGCATATTCATATATGCTTTACTTTGGGTAATTATCTATCTCATACATATGGCTTATTTGTGTATGCTCTGTGTGTTTTACAGTATCTTAACTTCCTGGAACTCTGTCTATCTGGGGCCCTTCGCCTTGTGGCATTGGGGCCCTATTAGGAATTTTCATTTATTTGCTGTTATGCTCCCATTTTCATTGTACCCTGACATACAAAAAACGTTTCTATGTTTACGGCATATCTCTAAAGGATTATGGAGTGGCCCTAATAGGGATCCATTCCTTGTTATATACTTCATACTACACATTCCGATGAATTAAAACATTTGCAGCATTTTTGCTTTAGTATTTTTTTAGTGTTTGCGGTCTTTATCTCTTTATTGTTTTTTAGAAAAATTATAGTCCCACAAATGCTTTTGGTTTAGAAACGCTCATGCACGCTGAAGAGCCAAGTTGTTTTGCGGTTTTCAGAGTTAGAACGTTTTTACAGCATAGAAACATGACATAACTTGCTGAGGAGTTTACTGGCTGCAGAAAAAAAACACCTGACGCCAAAAACAGCAGCTGTAAAAACATTCAGTGTGCATGAGGCCATGTAGTTAATTCAAACTGTAAATTCAATTGGGCTTTAACCACTTACCAACCGAGCCTGTTTTTTGGGTTCGGTGGTTATGAGTTAAAAACATGTTTTTTTGCTGTAAAATTACTTAGAACCCCCAACCATTATATATTGTTTTTTTCTAACACCCTAGAGAATAAAATGGCGGTCATTGCAAAATTTTATGTCACACCGTATTTGTGCAGCGGTCTTTCAAGCGTGCTTTTTTTTTAAATAAATTCAGTTTTTTAGTTAAAAAATAAGAAAACAGTAAAGTTAGGCCATTTTTGTCCATATTATGAAAGATAATGTTACGCCCAGTAAAATGATACCCAACATGTCATGCTTCAAAATTGCGTCCGCTCGCGGAATGGCGACAAACTTTGCATTGGCGACGTTTAAAAAATTCTACAGGTTAGCAGTTTTGTGTTACAGAGGAGGTCTAGTGCTAGAACTATTGCTCTCGCTCTAATGATCACGGTGATACCTCACATGTGTGGTTTGAACACCATTTTCATATGTGGGCGGGACTTACGTATTCGTTCACATTTGCTTTTTACTTTTTATTTGTACATTGTACTTTTTAAAAAAAAAAAAATTATCACTTTTATTCCTATTATAAGAAATGTAAACATTCCTTGTAATAGAAAAAAGCATGACAAGACCTCTTAAATATGAGATCCGGGGTCAAAAAGTCCTCAGATCTCATATTTACACTTAAATGCAAAAAAAAAAAAAATTTGAAAAAAAGACATCTCAAAAAAAAAAAAAAAACGGGCCCTTTAAGACCATTGGGCGGACATGACTTCTGACGTAATTTCCGCCCTGCCATGTTATGGAGCCGAGTGAGCGGCTGAAGCCGCCCACTCGGCTCATGGACAATGGGGGAGATGGATGCGATCCTCTCCGCCGCTGCCCGAAAGCGGGGGGGGCATCTCTCCCGCCGCTGATAAAAGCGATCTTGCGGCACCATTCAGATATCACCACTTAAACCCAAGGACGTATATACACGCCCTTGGTCGTCAAGTGGTTAAAATGTATTGAATAAATTAACTGAGAATTCTGATGTTTCTAACATCAAACATTGTTTAGATATTCAGGTAAGACCTGCAAACAATTTTGTACTTGTTTATTGTTTAAAATGTGTGCTATATTAAAGTATAGATATGTGGGCATGTGTTAGGAAGTATGTATGTGTGGTTGGGTTGAAAGATGCTTTAACCGATTAAAGACCGAATCGCGTACATTTACTGCTGCAGAGTGGCAGCGTTATGTGAATCGCCATGATTCCGCATGCTCCCTCACTGTGGTCATGGATGGGGTGGACATGGTGTCCACCGGTGACCCACGATCGCCTACTATACGGGAAGAATGTGGAACCGCCAATGTAAATGCAGCGGTTCCCCATTCTGACAGGCGGCATGACAGAGATCTACTGATCCCTGTATTAGGGATCAGTTAGATCTCTTATGCTCCTGGCAGCCCAGCCCCCACACAGTTAGAACACACCTAGGGAACACAGTTAACCCCTTCATTTACCCCTGCAGGTTAACCCCTTCCCTGCCAGTGACATTTATACAGTAATCAGTGTTTTTTTTTTTTTTTAGATTTTATCACTATATAAATGTCAATGGTCCCAAAAAAGTGTCAAAAATGTCCGACATGTCCGGCGCTAAAAATCGCAGATCGCTGCCATTACTAGTAAAAAAATAAAAGTAAAAATGCAATAAATTAATTCTCATGGTTTGTAAACGCGGCAACTTTTGCGCAAACCAATCAATAAACACCAATTGCGATTTTTTAAATCAAAAATATGAGGAAGAATATATTTTGGCCAAAACTAATGGATACTTTTTTTTTTTTTTTGCATTGTATAGCATTGTCAGTTAAAGCGACGCCGTGCCGAATCGCAAAAAAATTGCTCTGGTCCTAATGTGGGAAATCCTTCTGGGGCTGAAGTGGTTAATATTGCTGCTATAAAGAGTAGCTTGAGAAATCTCATTGTATATATGAGAATAAAATTAATATCTTATCTTAGCAATTTAAATTTAAAGCATTTTTAAAGCTGGTCTGGTAGAAAACATGTACAGTAAGTAAGCTGAACTTATAAATCACACTCCCAGAATAATTTGTCAACCTTAAGAACCAAAAGAAGCCATGTTGTGCATGTGCCCTCCCCTGTCTTTGCCAGCTATAAATAATATACTGAGGTGGAGGTGTGGCCACTAGTCCTAATTTTTCAAATTCTTCCACATGTATATGATTAAGATGCATAAGAAACCTGGACAGGGCAGTTGATTTTTTCTGAAATTGCATGATCTTTGTCAGTGGCGGCCCTTAATGCAGGGTGGCCGCCCCCCCATCCATGCATCCGGCCCCCTAATCTACATGCGGAGCGCTGGACACATGGATTTCAATGTTTTTTTTTTTTTTTAAGCACGTGATTGTGATTAGAGCCAGAGGCTCTGATAGGCTTCAAATAAGGGTAAGCTAACTCAGTTGTGTGACAATAGGGAATGAATATTCGCTATTGTCACGCCACTGATTCTCCTCCCGGCCAATCAGGAAGCGGGTTCTGAGACCCATTTCCCGATTGGCCGAAAGGAGAAGCAATCTTATTGGCCTAGGAGGAGAAACAAGGGCACCGTGATGCCGATGAGAAGACACAGGGGAAGCCCGATTGACTGACCAACCCACCAGCCACCACTGGAAGATGGAAGGGAAACATGGAGGCCGGGACACAGGGGAGACGGAGGGGGAAAAGCCGCCACCAGCAGGCATCCTCCAACATGTCAGACTGGGGGCAGAGTGTGGAGTCAGCAAGCCCAGCACAGCACCCAACAGCGGGGAAGGCAGTGTCCTCCAGAGATTGCAGCACAGGGTAAGTGAGCCGGTGACCAGGGGGGCCGGGTATGGTGCACAGTGGCAAGCCGGAGCGACAGAGGGAGTGAGGTCCATGGCCAGCTGCCACTGATCTTTGTGATAGGTGGCCAATTTAAATGCAGACTAAAGCTGGCTATACACTAGTAGTTTTTTAACAAACGTCCGTATCATAATTCTTACGAACAATTGTACAAAAGTTCTTAGTACATTTGATGATTTGATGAATGTCATTCAATGGTACATCAAAATTTTGTTTGCTTTAACATTTGATTTTGGACCAAATGACTTTCCCGAATGAAAACCACATACACTGTTAGTAATAATTTTGTTTGACAAAAAGTTTCCATCCTGCTCCTTCCAATTTTCCCATCACTACAGTCAATTTGACCCCTACTAATGATTACTTAATTGAACAAATGTTCTTAAAATGAAAAATTTGAGCAAATTCTACTAATGTTTGCCCAGCCTTAGATTTCTTCTTTTTTATGCGTGCAGAAAATGCAAAAATTGCAAGCTGAAACAAAATATACAGTTTCTTTTTTCAAGCACCGAGCTTAGAAAAATGCAGAAAGAGATGTAGAGCTCAAACAACAATTTTGGGAATAACGTTCATAAACCAGCTTGCCATTTGCGGCTTATGCTCCTGTGACAACACAGCGGAGCGATATGGCAGCTTAATAGGGACAAAGAAAACATGTCAAAGTAAAGAGACAATTTCGCTGCTCTCCAAAACTGAAAGACAGAATTTTCTAAGCATGAGGAGAGCACCGCGGTTTTAAAAAATATTACGCACTTATCCTATTAACGCAATCCAGAGAGGAGAGACAGGGATGCTGTGAGCCAGCAGGGTGAAGGACAGAAGTGACCCAGGCTGTATTTGTTCTATTTCATCCTTGGCACATTATCAAAGTGATAGAAAAATGAAACAATACCATTTTCTTCCTTTTTCTGCATGAATATAGAATGCATGAGCCTGCTGTATGCTTTCATACAAACAAAAACAAAAAAAACCCCACAAAAAAACAACCATCTGGCTCAGCAGACTCGATAATCCTTAAAATATGTGACTTAGAGGATTACAAGTGAAATGTCTAATTTTGTTGTGCATGCTAACATCAAGCTTACTATGTCATGATTCTTCCTTTCTAGGGTCAATGGTGACATGTGGATAGTGAGAGGGCTGTAGAGTCTCAGATTGCGCAGAGCGCTCTGAATACAAACAAGATGCAGATCAGCCACTGATGTGTCTTTCTCTATATTGAAAAGCAAAAGGACTGCACAACCGTGAAGCCCTGGGCGAGCGGAGAGGGAATAGGTTTGCATTCCTACATTATAACAGAGCAAATAAATCCAGCTGCACACAACACATTACATTTCAAACAGCATTGTTATCTTTCACCCATATCAAAAGCTAGCAACTTATCTGTCCATCATTTCGTCTTTTCACAATGCAACAGTAAAAAGCAGCACCAAGGGTAGGTTTTAGGAATAAATGGTGTTTTACTTCGCTTAAGCTGGCCAGCTGGCCTGGTAGATTTTCAAAAGAATGCTCATACGAATATTCATACACAAATTCTTTGGTATATTCAATGAATGAATGTTGTTCAAAAATTTTCAAATTTTTTTTTACATTTAATATTTGATTTTGGATTGAATATAAAGCCGGCCATACATAGATTGATATCCGGCTGGTTCAGCAGGGACTGCCCAAACTTTAATCCATGTATGGGCACCCTGGTTGTACACATGTTGTTCCCAAATAATTGGTGCTGCTGGCTGTATTCTGCAACACTAATTATCGCTTCTTCCAGCAGGGAAGGCTCCCCGCCGGCAGAACACAAAAGCGTTGCGGGAGGGATTCTGCCATCAACATTGACTTTGTTGATGGGCAAATCAAGGAATTTTCTTTCCTTCTATACATGATCAATCCTGCTCCTGCTTACATTTTACAAATACTGAGGCTGCCAACCTTAAATGATAGGACCCTTACCTATCTGGGGATCCAGTACTGTCCTCAGCTGAGCCAGTTCTTCTTCGGGTTCAAATGCAATCATGTTTACTTTGTGAAGTCGGCTGTGACTGCTTATGGCTTCACATTCAGCTTCTCACTGTGTATGTGGGAGCCACTCTGTGTTTTGTAAATGGGGGAAGGAGGGGGGGCGATCTAACCGGAACTGAGAACGGGTACCTGTCAAAACAGGTACCTGCTCCTTCCCAACAAAAAAAAAGTGACAAAACCTTAAGATGGGGGTAGGAGACAAACAAGTGGAATTTCCTCTTGGTGATATATAGGAGTAGAATAGGGGTATTGTGAGCTCAAGTCAGTGTGATGACACCCCCTCCCCCCTGGGGGTGCTTTTATGACATACTGGGCTCAAAGAAGTAAGTTTGATGACACTGGGCATCACTCAACCCGAAAGAAGACAAGGTGATCAATTAGGGAGAGGGGAGTTTGTGTGGGACCGCACCGGACAGAATGTAAGTATTGCAGCCAGACTGTGCCCACTAGGCCTCAAATATTTTTTTGTGGAGTTGGGGTTTAAATACAGGCAGAAATAGTTGAGGGATACTGTTTTAATTTAGTCCCACTTTAAGACCCTTGTGCATGTCTATGATATTAATCCAGTTCTGCTTTAAAATAACACATGAGAGGATTGGGTACAAAGTATAATATTCTTTTAAATTAAATGCAAAAAAAATGATAAAATTACTTTCTTATTGTACATACTTGTTTATTATTTCAAAGGACTGGTTGCAACTATCTGCAAGATATTGCCGTGCTTGCTTCAGCATATTATATGCTCCCGTGTTTTTCTTGTACATGAAAATATGAAACCAGTACAGAATAACTGCATTTTTTTCCAACATATAGGAAAAAACGACATAAAATCTGTTGAAATATATTTCTGGACTATGCTCTACAACATAGATTGCGTGAAGGCTCCAACAATTACCTGTGTATTCCAGATGGAAACCAGCTGCAGAAACACTGATGTCTGATTGAAAATTTAAGTACAGGTTGTTTGATGTGCTGTTTAGAAGATGAGGAATGGTAGTCCCTGGAAAGAAGAGGAAAAAGCAAGTATGTCATCTGTATATCAACAGACAGAAACAGATGCAGGCTTTAATTAAGGGATATCAGATTGTGACATTCATGTACCACATAAATTAGTAGTAGTTTAAACATTAAAGCGTTAAAGCGAATTTCCAGAACAGAAGACCCATATTTGTCTGGGAGCCCTTTTTTAGTGTTCCTCACACCCCTTAATCTATGCTGTAAATTAAATTTGTAAATTCAGAATAAAATTGTATTCTATTTTGTATGTTTTTCTATGTATTGCACATGGCACTAATAATGTTTTGATTATAAATTAGCCTACCTATGGTACGCCCCTTTTTACCATAAAAGTACAGTTGTAATATTAATGTGATACCTACGTAATCATGTGTATAAAAAATGTAATTTGCACCAAATAAACAGAACAGTTATTTGGAAAGATGCTGAGTAAATCTTTTGTGTCTGTTCCCTACTGCAGTAGTTATTAATTTGGAACCACTAATAAATATAGGGATAGGAGTTACCTATCTGTAAAATTTCCAGAACAATGCTAAACAGCGCAGATGGTCAAATTCCCCTGCTGTGCTATTGTATTCTGACAGCCACCAGTGGTCAACAGTGCCACCCACCAAATTGTGGCCAGTTCATCAGGAACCAACTGAAATTTGAACAGTGTATGGCCAAATTAAGACAAAATGGGGATGATTTACTAAAGACAAAATGACTGTACACTTTGCAAGTTCAGGTTCTCCAGAGCTTAGTAAATGAGGTAAAACTTCACTTTGCAAAGAATACCCAATCAAGTGAAAGAAAAGTAAAAACCAGCAATTTTGCTTGCACATGATTGGATGATGGAATCAGCAGAGCTTCTGCTCATTTACTAAGATGCGGAGCCTTTAGAAAATCAACCCCAATGAGACATCCATCCTCCTATTTATTTTTCAGCTTTGCAGGTTTGACTGAACCATAAAACTCAATAGTTCTATCAAAGAAAAAGTTTCTGTAAATCTTAAAAAAAAAAATCAGCGGAAGGGATGGCACTTACATTGAATCTATAGGGGTTGATTTATTAAAGCTTGAAAGTGCAAAATTTGGTGCAGCTCCACACAGAAACCAATCAGCTTCCAGGTTTTATTGTCAAAGCTTGATTGAATAAGCTTAAGTTAGAAGATGATTGGCTAACATGCACAACTGCACCAATTTTTGCACTCTCCAGCTTTAGTAAATCAACCCCATAGTGTCTGTAGTGACCATTGTGTTGGTGCTAGCTGTCATAGTTGAAATCTGCTGAGGGACTAGTCATATGCACTAATCAAGAGTGCTCACACTTTTCTTCTCTTTGCTCCATTTATAGAAGCTGTACTATAAGTTCTATGAATAAAAAATGATCTATGAATAAAGGAGGGAATCCTGTCATTCCTCCAGTCCTCCATTCATAGATAGCTTCCATCCTCTTCCTTCATTTATAAAAGCTTGCAAGATTAAAAAGAGCTCTGTGAATAAAAGGTGGGTAGATGAATGAAAGTTCCATCTCCTCCATTTATAGATTGGTTTTCACTCATGGAAGCTATATTACAGCTTCTATGCATGGAGAAGTAGGTGAAATGGACAGGCATAGTTGGCACTCCTGATCAGTCCCTTGGCTCTAATAATCTTACAGCAGCAGAAGAGTATGGCTTCAATGTATTGGGGGGGCAGAGAAACCAGGATTTCAACTGGGACAGCCAGCACCAGTACAAGGGACACTTCAGAATAAATGTAAGTACCGTTGTTTGTGTTGATTTTTTTACAAAATGTTTTAACTGAAATTAGGCTTTAAATAGCCAGTCGTTCTAATTTTCGAATCTCTCAGAGACCCTATTGGTGAGATATTTGCACTTAAGTTCATGGTTCTGAATCTGTCTGTCCTTTGTGGGGTGCGGTGCCTACATACCAAAGACATTTCTACCACTCTTATTACATCTAACAGAGGAGTCATTTGAAGCATTTTGTTTACTTTGATAACATCCAAAAGAAAATAATTATGTATGAGACACCCCTCTTGGACCTATATTTGGCAGGAGTTGAGGGTTGGGTGCCTGTTTTTATCCTGGTTTGCCCTCATTCCCTTTATGACCATCATGCCTTGGCAGCATCTTCCATCTACACCTCATTTCAGGCAAACCTACCTTGTCAGTTTTTGCTCAACAGTTAATGTAAATTACCTCTCTCCTGAAGAAGCGCATTAGCAAAATAAATTGAGAAATCAATTAATTATAATGTTGATTAATATACATGGGGAAGTAGGTACTTGTTCAATCTACCCTCAGAGGTATTGAGCCATTGAGGGCTATATTATCACTGTGAATGAGGGTGACACTGCAATTAGGGGGTCACATTTTGTTGATGTACTGCTTTGTATTTATGTGGATTCTAACGGCTTGACCTCCAGAAGATTTACCTACCTTCATGACCGGACATTTTTTGCAATACAGCACAGTGTTAATTTAACTGACAATTGTCTTGTGACACTGTACCCAAATAGAATTTATGTCCTTTTTTCCCACAAATAGAACTTTCTTTTGGTGGTATTTGATTACTTCTGCGTTTTTTATTATTTGTGCTATAAAAAACATTTTGAAAGAAAAAATGTATATATTTTTTACTATTTGCTATAAAACCTATCCAATAAAATTTTTTTTAAAAAATCAAATGTCTTCATAAATATAGGCCAATGTGTATTCTGCTACATATTTTTGGTAAAAAAAATCCCAATAAGCGTATATTGGTTGGTTGGTGCAAAAGTTATAGCGTCTACAAACTATGGGATATTTTATTTATCAATTTTTTTTACTAGCAATGGCGGCAATCAGCGACTTATAGTGGGACTGCGATGTTGTAGCAGACATGTCGACACTAACTGACTCTTGACATTTTTTGGGGACCAGTGACACTAATACAGTGATTAGGGCTAAAAACTATACTAATGATACTGGCAGGGAAGAGGTTAAGATCAGGGGTGATCAGAGGGTTAACTGTGTGCCTAACCAGTGTTTTATGTGTACTGTGTGAGGTGCTTTTACTAGGGGAAGAGATGGAATTTATTCTCTGCTTTGCAGGGACACAAATCCCATCCCTTTCCTCCAGCCGGAATGACAATCTGCCTTGTTTACATAGGCAGATCATCATTCTGTTTCTCTGCCTGATGATCAGCAGGTGCCGGTGGACATCGAGTCTGCGCTATCTGCCAACTGGCTCCTGCTGTGTGTAAACACAGCAAAAGCGAGCCGCTGGTGGCGCAGATGCGTGCCCCCTACCCGGAAGGTTTGGATCACGCATACTGTATATACGTGATCCAGCACAGATGTGCTGCCCTATAGTAGTAAAACTGCTATAGGGCGGACCTTAAGTGGTTAATTATTATTCATGTTTACGTAATTGTAATGGACTAGCGGCTGCATTAGTCAACATATGAATAAACTTTGATGTTTTTATAAATGTTTTAACATCAATTCTTGGATGAGTAGGCGCCTGAAAAATCTCCCCACCTTTTTTGTGACCACCTTGTTTGGATGCCCACTTATCTCTTTCTACATGTATTTCGGATGCGGTGCAGGACTGTGTGAAACTAGTTTTGTGATGCGTCTCTGGTTTTCATTTTGTTTTCGACAACTAGGCTTTGTTTTTAATCAAGATATCACTGTTAGGGCTGTTATTCACATGAAAGAATTTGTCATCTACATTATTATTTCAAATTCCCCATTCACACCTGTGCGTTCCAGGACACACCCAGAACACAAAAAAATCACACTAAAATGTGCAACATGCTTGCAGTGCCATTAGTTCCTAATGGCATGCAAACTTCAGCCAGCAAACTGTTTTGTTCCAAGATCAAATGCACAACAAATGCACTAAAACATGCAGTAAAAAAAATGCAAGGCTTACTGCCCAAGTAGCAGGAGCTATGTGAATGGGCTGCACTATCCTGTTGTGTGCGTCAAAAAAAACACATCCTAATCTTCATGTGCCCAAACTCTTATTTGTTGAGGCAGGGTTTGGTCCCAGCCCTGTGTTTCCTAGGCCATTTTTACCGAATCACCCTCTATGAACCTCACATCTTTCTGAACACACACTTTTATGTACCACCGATAATAATAACCTTCATGATTTTTTAGTCCTCCCTCATATAGGTAATAGAAAACGTGCAAATCAAGCAAAATATAAAAAAAAAAAAAATCACAACAACTATTTTTGCTACATTTTTTCATTTTACTTAACTATTTTTATCAGTGTTATTAAAATAGGTCAAAAATCAGGAAGCCACAGTTGCTGCTCACCTGAATAGCTGCCAAGTCTTGGAGCATTGTTGTCACTGCCATCATAAAAATCCAACGAGTCCCAGTTATGTTCTGTAGCGAAACTGACAACCTGCACCTGTGGGAATAGAGCGAGAGACAGAGCCTTCCTGAAGAAGAGGGCTAGAAAAATGACTTAAAACATGCACACATACACACAAACAAACAACTCTGAGCTAGGAAATATTCCTCTCTATGTCGTAACATACAGATACTTGTTTTTATGTGATGACTGCAATCAAATACAGAGATTAAAGCTTTGATCTGCATATATTTTGCCCTCCCTGGTCCCTCTTTTTCATAAACATGCTAATAATAATTACTATATGTTTTTAACCACTTACCAACCGGGCCCCTTTTTTATATTTGTTGGTTACAATCTAAAAACTGTTTTTTTTCGCTAGAAAATTACTTAGAACCCAAAAACATTATATATTTTTTTTCAAACACCCTAGGGACTAAAATGGTGATCGTTGCAATACTTTTTTTCACACGGTATTTGCGCAGCGGTCTTTCAAGCGCAATTTTTTTGGAAAAATGTCACTTTTTTTAGTTAAAAAATAAGACAACAGTAAAGTTAGCCCATTTTTTTTGTATATTGTGAAAGAGGATGTTACGCCGAGTAAATAGATACCATACATGACATGGTTGAAAATTGTGCGCACTCGTGGAATGGCGACAAAGTCCGATACTTAAAAATTTCCATAGGCGACGCTTTAAAAATTCTAATCGGTTACCAGGTTAGAGGTGCAGAGGAGGCCTTTTGTTAGAATTATTGCTCACACTCTGGCGATCGCGGCGATACCTCACATGTGTGGTTTGAACACCGTTTTTATGTGCGGGCGCGACTTACGTATGCATTTTCTTTGCTGTGCGAGCTCGCGGGGACGGTGGCGCTTTAAATTTTTTTTTATATAATTTATTTATTTATTTTTAACACTGTTCCTTTGAGAAAAAAAAAATTCTGATCACTTTTATTGCTATCACAAGGAATGTAAACATCCCTTGTGATAGTAATAGATGGTGACAGGTACACTTTTTGGAGGGCTGGGGGGTCTTTGCACTTCACAGTATTCAGATCGCCAAAAATGATGATTCTAAATACTGTCATTTTTTTAAAATTGGTGCGGTTAGCCGCCGAGTAAACCGGAAGTGACGTTGTGACGTTGGTTCCGGAATTTGCCGAAGGAGGCCCGATCAGAGCTGATCCCAGCTTCTATCAGGTCTCCTTCTAGTCAGCGGAGGCACCGGATCATCGCTCCGGTCTCCCAGTGCGATGGGAGGCTGGAGAAGAGTGGCGGAAGGCGGCGGGAGGGGGGTTGTCCCCTCCCACCCCCTGGGATAATGACCGAGTGGCTCCCGAGCCGGATCGGTCATTATCCCTGGATAGCCGACCGTCCGCTCTAAAAAACGATACCAGGATATAGCCTGCAGCTGTAGGCTATGTCCCGGTACAGCCGCTCAAAACCAGCCACCACCTATTTACGGCTCTGGGGCTGAACCGGTTAAATAAAACTTTTCTGTTTTTGTTAAATGCCTTTTTTAGACCTAGTATTGCCTTTTTTATATTTGTTGGTTACAATCTAAAAACTGTTTTTTTTTTCGCTAGAAAATTACTTAGAACCCAAAAACATTATATATTTTTTTTCAAACACCCTAGGGACTAAAATGGTGATCGTTGCAATGCTTTTTTTCACACGGTATTTGCGCAGCAGTCTTTCAAGCGCAATTTTTTTGGAAAAATTTCACTTTTTTGAGTTAAAAAAATAAGACAACAGTAAAGTTAGCCCATTTTTTTTGTATATTGTGAAAGAGGATGTTACGCCGAGTAAATAGATACCATACATGACATGGTTGAAAATTGTGCGCACTCGCGGAATGGCGACAAAGTCCGATACTTAAAAATTTCCATAGGCGACGCTTTAAAAATTCTAATCGGTTACCAGGTTAGAGGTGCAGAGGAGGCCTTTTGTTAGAATTATTGCTCACACTCTGGCGATCGCGGCGATACCTCACATGTGTGGTTTGAACACCGTTTTCATGTGCGGGCGCGACTTACGTATGCATTTTCTTTGCTGTGCGAGCTCGCGGGGACGGTGGCGCTTTAAAATTTTTTTTTATATAATTTATTTATTTATTTTTAACACTGTTCCTTTGAGAAAAAAAATTCTGATCACTTTTATTGCTATCACAAGGAATGTAAACATCCCTTGTGATAGTAATAGATGGTGACAGGTACACTTTTTGGAGGGCTGGGGGGTCTTTGCACTTCACAGTATTCAGATCGCCAAAAACGGTGATTCAGAATACTGTCATTTTTTTTAAATTGGCGCGGTTAGCCGCCGAGTAAACCGGAAGTGACGTTGTGACGTCAGTTCCGGAATTTGCCGAAGGAGGCCCGATCGGAGCTGATCCCAGCTTCTATCAGGTCTCCTTCTAGTCAGCGGAGGCACCGGATCATCGCTCCGGTCTCCCAGTGCGATGGGAGGCCGGAGAAGAGTGGCGGAAGGCGGCGGGAGGGGGGTTGTCCCCTCCCACCCCCTGGGATAATGACCGAGTGGCTCCCGAGCCGGATCGGTCATTATCCCTGGATAGCCGACCGTCCGCTCTAAAAAACGATACCAGGATATAGCCTGCAGCTGTAGGCTATGTCCCGGTACAGCCGCTCAAAACCAGCCACCA
>BLSH010100106.1:261915-271997 GCA_018402905.1 Glandirana rugosa | reverse complement strand
GGAGAAGAGTGGCGGAAGGCGGCGGGAGGGGGGTTGTCCCCTCCCACCCCCTGGGATAATGACCGAGTGGCTCCCGAGCCGGATCGGTCATTATCCCTGGATAGCCGACCGTCCGCTCTAAAAAACGATACCAGGATATAGCCTGCAGCTGTAGGCTATGTCCCGGTACAGCCGCTCAAAACCAGCCACCACCTATTTACGGCTCTGGGGCTGAACCGGTTAAATAAAACTTTTCTGTTTTTGTTAAATGCCTTTTTTAGACCTAGTATTGCCTTTTTTATATTTGTTGGTTACAATCTAAAAACTGTTTTTTTTTTCGCTAGAAAATTACTTAGAACCCAAAAACATTATATATTTTTTTTCAAACACCCTAGGGACTAAAATGGTGATCGTTGCAATGCTTTTTTTCACACGGTATTTGCGCAGCAGTCTTTCAAGCGCAATTTTTTTGGAAAAATTTCACTTTTTTGAGTTAAAAAAATAAGACAACAGTAAAGTTAGCCCATTTTTTTTGTATATTGTGAAAGAGGATGTTACGCCGAGTAAATAGATACCATACATGACATGGTTGAAAATTGTGCGCACTCGCGGAATGGCGACAAAGTCCGATACTTAAAAATTTCCATAGGCGACGCTTTAAAAATTCTAATCGGTTACCAGGTTAGAGGTGCAGAGGAGGCCTTTTGTTAGAATTATTGCTCACACTCTGGCGATCGCGGCGATACCTCACATGTGTGGTTTGAACACCGTTTTCATGTGCGGGCGCGACTTACGTATGCATTTTCTTTGCTGTGCGAGCTCGCGGGGACGGTGGCGCTTTAAAATTTTTTTTTATATAATTTATTTATTTATTTTTAACACTGTTCCTTTGAGAAAAAAAATTCTGATCACTTTTATTGCTATCACAAGGAATGTAAACATCCCTTGTGATAGTAATAGATGGTGACAGGTACACTTTTTGGAGGGCTGGGGGGTCTTTGCACTTCACAGTATTCAGATCGCCAAAAACGGTGATTCAGAATACTGTCATTTTTTTTAAATTGGCGCGGTTAGCCGCCGAGTAAACCGGAAGTGACGTTGTGACGTCAGTTCCGGAATTTGCCGAAGGAGGCCCGATCGGAGCTGATCCCAGCTTCTATCAGGTCTCCTTCTAGTCAGCGGAGGCACCGGATCATCGCTCCGGTCTCCCAGTGCGATGGGAGGCCGGAGAAGAGTGGCGGAAGGCGGCGGGAGGGGGGTTGTCCCCTCCCACCCCCTGGGATAATGACCGAGTGGCTCCCGAGCCGGATCGGTCATTATCCCTGGATAGCCGACCGTCCGCTCTAAAAAACGATACCAGGATATAGCCTGCAGCTGTAGGCTATGTCCCGGTACAGCCGCTCAAAACCAGCCACCACCTATTTACGGCGCTGGGGCTGAACCGGTTAAATAAAACTTTTCTGTTTTTGTTAAATACCTTTTTTAGACCTAGTATTGCCATCACTTAGCCAGTGTGCTTCTCTATGATATGCAAGCAGATTATGACTGGTGGGAGGGGCCAGCAAAGTACTGTAAGAGCTTCCTAAAAATGTTTCAGCACTTTGCCTTTGTACTCCTCTAAATTACCCTTAGCCCTGATATAAGCAGTAGGCTGGCTCTTGGAGGAACTTATACAAATATAAAAATGCCTTGGTGGGGGCATGTAGTGATGTTGCATGGGTTGCCAGCACCCAAGGCAAGGGGTGGAAGTCCCCTGCTGATGTCATTGACCATATATGGACATGACTTTATATAGTTAATGATATCCACGGGATCCTTCCCCTTTGCTTACATATCAGTGACATGACTGTTTGTTAAGGACTCAAAGGTGTCTGCACCTGTCGGGGTCCTTAACTATTTAAGTCACTGTCCCCATTCGCTTACATGGTCAGGGATTCAAGGCCATGTACGTGAATGAGGCTGGTGATGTAACTACTTGTTAAAGACTAGGTGGTGCCTGCACCCTCCAGTATCCTTAGCAACCATTAACAGCAGGAAGCTGTCATATATAGTAGCAGTACCTGACATTTGGCTCCCGCTGCAGGGGTGAATGTTTAGGCGATTGTCGGAACTCCTGAACAGCCAAGGTTTGCTCTTTGCGTAACCTTGAGCTCAGCCCTATTTACTCATTTTTCACCCCTTTACTACCTTTTTGGTCCCACCCACACTACACCACTGTGTGGATGTAAGTCTGGAGGAGTGGGTATTTCAAGGCAGGGTGCATTTGCATGCATGCAGGCTGCTCTAGGTAATGCCAACATGTGATGTTGAGCCTCCATGATTGAAAGAGCTTAAATCAAATAAATGTAAGGGTCTAGCCATGGACAGTAAGGCCAGTGAGGAAAGGGCTAAATGAAGCTGGACATTCTCCAGCCATATGAATAAGTTGGCTCTATCTGACTTGCTGTTGCTTCCAATGCACACTGTGAAAAGCTCACAGTAAGAATTGAAAACAGAGTAAGCAATCTCATTACAGGAGAAGAGCCCATACAACTGTACAGGATGGAAGAGAAGTGTAGCAGTTTCTCACAGGGCAGAGACAGTATGGAAAAGCTTTCATCTCTTCAGCACAAGAATAGTGTTTTGGTAGGCTTTTCCACCTGTAACATGAACCCTATGCTGCCTGGCATACAGACCAGTATTCATATTCTCACACCCTCTTTTTATAGGGTTACCAGCTTGTGCATGATATATAATAGCAGGGTGGTATGTTGAAAAGGGTGGAGCGGTGATACCTACTTTTAGTTCCTAAATAAACTGGAGGTTTGGGCTAGATGAATTCATTAATATTATAGGTGCTAACTTTGATTCACTAGAATATTTTTTATAAGTATGAAACCCTGACGCGATGAACCCTGCAAAATTAAAAGTTTTCAAGAGTTTCAAAAGCCACTTGATAAAACTAGAGATAAAACAGAAATGCTTTTTAAAGCCCAATTAAACTTTTCCTTTCCTTTCCCTTACATTCCAGCTGCATCAAAACAAAAACATGTCTCACAGTTCATTTGCTTTAGAAAGCAGCTACTGCCTGAGTAGAAAAGCCTGTGCCCTTCCACATACTGCAGACAAGATCCCTTGTTTTTTTGTGGGGAAGCAGTGGTCTGTCTGCAGACGTCCACCATGCTGTGTGAGACCTACAGTACATCTCTGCAATTATCAAAGCTCATGCTCCCTACTGATTTAAGAGTTCGAGCTCTGACTCAGTAGGGGGCATATTGGATCTTTGCTTCTACCACTACTTCTAAAAAAATCAAGGGTCTTTCTCTCCTACATACTGGTAAGAGACAACTACTCAGACTGCTTTCTGAAGGAAAAAAGAACTATAAGACTTTTCACACCTTGCATATGAAATGTGTTTAGCAGATTTAAACTGGGAGTCAATTTAGGATTTCACATTAACAACTGTCCCAAGCCAATAAATGCATACACCAAAAGGTGCAACCAAGGACCCCAATATGAAAAAATTAACTCCAGCATGCCTCTCCTCCCAATGGTTGTAAATCTTTCAATAGGATTAAAAAAGTTTGAATTATTCTGCTAAGGGACATGGGGAAGGAAGTATAGTAGATGTACAGAGCCCCACTCTAAAAGCTGGGAGTGGCCGGAATGTATTAAGGACCCTGTATTTTGCGGCCCCTGGGACAAAGATGAGTGAAGATGTGTGTATGCACCTACCTATGCCTGTTTTACCTCAGAGAACCAGGTTTTAATATTCTACTTCAAATGTATCTACAACCCAAAATTCCTAAAAAGTTGGGACTCTGTGTAAAATCTGCATAAAAACAGAATGTGCCATCAATGCAGAAAGGTTTTATAGCAGCATATGCTCTCATCCATATAATGTCTTTTTCAGGGAAGGCTTTGAATATTTCAGCAGGACAATACTAAACCACATACTGCATCTATAACATTAGCATGGATTTGTAGTAGAAGATTCCAGGTGCTTAAATGGCCTGCCTGCAGTCGAGACCTTTCACCAACTGAAAAAAATGTGGCATAATTTTTCTTCATATGGTAAAATTTCTCAGTTTAAATATTTGATATGTTTGTATTTTCTGTTCTGAATAAAATATGGGTTTATGAGATTTGCAAATCATTGCATTTTGTTTTTATGTATATTTTACACCGCATCCCAACTTTTTTGGAATTTGGGTTATAAATCCAAGACCAAAAAGTACATATATTTTGGCTTTTCAGTCCTTAGATGTAGCAGCTGCATTTGTTTTTTTTTTTTTGCATCTTTTCAGGCTTTACTTTCCTTTTTTTACCTGCTGATCCTGCTAGTAACAACTTCCTCTCTTGGGTGGCACCCCACTGTATCTATGAACATGCAATATTGTCAACTTAAGACAGCAAGCTTCCCTCTTGTTTTTTTCATAATATTAGAGGGATGCTTTCTAGTCCTAACACACTGTTTGAAATAAGATTGCAAAGTGCATTTCTCAACAGGCATTTTTTGCACATATTAAAACACTCCCAATGGCATATTTAGCAGATCAAATGGGAGTAAACAATTGTGGTCACATGTATCAAAATAATAATACATCAATTACTTAATGCAACCAAGTGAATCAAATTGAATAGAAATCGCAAATCAGAGAATCATAATTTAAATAATTTAAATTGAGCTCTTAAACAATGTTAACTCTGCCAAATTGATTGGCCATGGCAAAATGTCGATGATTGTTTCTGATCGAATGATCAAATGTCTCAATTGGGTCTATTTAAAAAACATTTGTTGCATGAATGTCAGAAACATTTGCGCAAGCTGAACCAAATTTCACTGTACATTCTCAAATAGATTAACTTCTGTATCATTAGCTCCATCTAGTGGCCAAAATGAGGTCTAGTTTTCTGAAATGCCTCAGCGAGAAAATATACCACATTTTGTCCACTAGATGGAGCTAACGGAATACGGAATACGGATACGGAAGTTTATGTATTTGAAACCATAGGGATAATATTTTTTTCAGTTGGCACAAATTTTTCTGACATTTGTGCAACAAATGTTTTATTAAAAACAATGTGTTGGAAAATCAATGGTAATTCAGATTGATTTAAATTATATATCCATAGATCAATAGATCATTTACGCTTATTGCTAATAGATTTTATTTTTGATAGATATTTTTAGTTAGTGAAAATGTGCAGAAACAATACCAGATACGCTGCATTGCTCAATATTTTTATTAATATCGAATCACTTGTTTGTGATTGCTCTTACCTAAATTGAATACAAATTGCTATATGTATGGAAGCATACTTACCTACACTTTAAGTACAGGTTTGGTATGTATTTGTTTTACAGCGTATTCCTAATTTGTATTCATGAACATTAGTGTGTAGTCATTGCCCACATGGTGGCACATTAAAAAAAAAACAATAGCACCAAGTAGGTAGTGACAGATATCACTTTACTGACGTTAATAAAGTGTTTTCCTGTCATCACACAAGAGCGAATGTGACATATGTTACAAAATATTTTGTTATCTTACTTGAATGCCTGCTCCCTCCGGCACAGTGATTTTCCATATACAGTTCAAATTGTTGTCATATGGCTCAGGGTAGCCGGAAGACAAAATAGTTCCCTTGCGCTTTGTTAAAATTCCTCCACAGGGCACTAAAATAGAAAAAAATAGAAAACAAAATAAAATGTATATATAGTCGTATTTGACAGTTATTGCTAGGTCCCGTAATCTGCAAAGAATATAATAGTATCTGACAATGGCTGAACAGCAAGGCTTTAAATTTGAAGAATACAATACAGCTGGGTACTTTTAAAGTGTTGTGATGTGATCTATAGAGAGGCAAAGAGGGTGATTTAACAGCAAAGAATTCCAGGTAAGCACAATGAAACTCTTTCATAAAACTGAAGAACATTAAAGGCCAACTCCATCAAAAACTCATATTTCAGTTGAAGTTAAGTTCAATGACAAACTCTTTTTCTTTTATCCCGTGAGGACTCCAGTGGCGAGACATAACCAGGAGACGTCCCGGTATCGTCCAACTGGCACAGCTAGTGGTGAGCAAATGTCAAAAAATCCACTTTTCTGTCATTTCAGTACAGCAAACAGAGATTTTTGCATTGTGGATAACCGGATGGGCAAGAGTAACTATTGTTGCTGTGTCAAATAGATGGCTTATTGGATCCACCAAATAATAGTTCAATATGAAGGATCTGAAATAAAACATGCAGCTAGTGTGGCAATTAAAAAAAAAATCTCAAGAGTAACTTTTTGCACCAAAAGTTTTGCAATCTGCTCCAAATAAATCATGGTAACACAAAACGGTTCACCAATATATGACGCCATAAAGGTATGTAGTATTGTGCTAAGAGGATGATGGTGCAAGACAGATACACACTCTACTATTTACCAAATAAACTATATGTGCTGCAACATATCAGTTTCTTTGATAAGTGACAATTTGTTTTCAAAAGCTGCTGATCTTAGTTTATCTGGCCAAATCTGTCTGGATGTCACAAAACTTTCTCAAACTCGATCTATCCAAAACTGAGCTCATAATGTTTCCTCTCCCCATGCCACTTCCCCTGACTTCTCAGTGGAGATCAATGGCACACTTATCACTCCTTTACCACATTCCTGGATGCTAAGTTTAATTCTGGACTCTGAACTTTCATTTTGGCCCTGCATTCAATCACTATCCAAATTTTGCAGACTCAACCTCCAAAACATTTCCAAAATATGCCCCTTCTTAATCAAAAACACCACAAAGCTACTAATTCACTCTCTGGTTATCTCTCGCCTTGACTATTTCAGCTACCTTGTTGTTTGCCTTCTTTTACATAAGCTTGATCCACCTTAAAGTGATTGTAAAGCCTCAAGGTTTTTCAACTTAATGCATTTTATGCATTAAGGTGAAAAACCTTCTGTGCTGTAGTTCCCCCCCAGACCTCCCATTTTTCTTACCTGAGCCCAATCCGATCCAGCAATGTGCAGGCTCCAGCCACTGTCTCTCTCCTCATTGGAAAGGTTGATAGCAACAGGAGCCATTGGCTCCCGCTGCTGTCAATCAAATCAACTGACATGGGAGCAGGGAGTGGAACCGAGCCCCGCTGTCTGTGTCAAAGGATGCAGCAGCAGGACTTTGGAGTGGGCCCACACGGGTGCCCCCAGGGAAAGCGGCTTTCCACTGGGGCACTCGATGAAGAGGGGGGCCTGGAGCACCAGCAGGGCACCCCAGATGAGGAGGATCAGGTTTGCTCTGTGCAAAATTATTGCACAGAGCAGGTAAGTAAATACACGTTTGTTATTTTTATTTAACCAGTTGCCGACCGCCCGCCGTCATCTGATGGCGGCAACTTGGCTCGATATCGCAAACTGCCATCACCTGACGGCGGCTGAGAGATCACAGATTGTGAGCGTGCACGCCACCAGAGGCATGCTCACAAGCAAACTGTGTATTAGGGGAGCCAGGGAGCTGGTAGTGTAGACTCGATGTCCGCTGGCTACCCGTGGTCGCTCCTCTGCAGTGAAAGAACGGGATTCATGTATGTAAACACACAGCTTTCTGTTCTGACAGGGGGAAGAAGTGTGATCGTAGGCTTCCTGTATATGGGAGCCGCGATCACTCTCCTCCCCCACTCAGCCCAGCCCCCATACAGTTAGAAACACCTCCCAGGGAACACACTTAACCCTTTGATCACCCCTAGTGTTAACCCCTTCCCTGCCAGTGACATTTACACAGTAATCAGTGCATTTTCATAGTACTGATCGCTGTATAAATGTCAATGGTCTCAAAAAAGTGTCAAAAGTGTGCGACATGTCCGCTGCAATGTCCCAGTACTGACTAAGATTGCAGATTGCCACCATTACCAGTAAAACATATAAAAACCCCATAAATAAATTTTTCAAACACGGCAACTTTTGCGCAAACCAATCAATATACGCCGACTGTGATTATTTTTTTACCAAAAATATGAGGAAGTATATATATAATCAGTCAAAACTGATGAATAAATTTGTTTTTTAGATTTTTTTTTTGGATATGTATTTTAGCAAAAAGTAAGAAATGTTGTTTTTTTTCAAAATTGTCGCTCTTTTTTTGTTTATAGTGCAAAAAATAAAGACCGCAGATGTGATCAAATACCACCAAAAGAAAGCACTATTTGGGGGAAGAAAATGACGCCAATTTTGTTAGGGTACAATGTCGCACGACCGCACAATTGTCAGTTAAAGCGACACAGTGCCGAATCACAAAAAGTGCTCTGGTCCTAAAGGGGGAAATCCTTCCGGGGCTGAACTGGTTAAAAAACACATTTAAGTACATCATGAATGTTGCTGCCTAGCCCCTTCACCTTTCCAATTGTTTGATGTCTGCTACCCCTCTCTTCCAATCCCTCCATTGGCTTATGCTCAACTAAAGAATAAAATTCAAAATACTAACAACAACCTACAAAGCCATCCACAACTCTGCCTCCAGCTACATCTCCAACCTCATCTTAATTAAATACCAACCAACCAACCATTCTATTCAATCCTCCCAAGACCTCCTGCTCTCTATCTCCCTTGTCACCTCCTCCCATGCCTGCCTCCAGGACTCCTACATTATCTCTCTCACCCTCTAGAACTTCCTGTGGAAAGATCTGACTGCTTCATTCATTCTGTGGATCCTGCTGCTGCTCGATTATTCTGTCATCAGTCATCAGATCACCAGTCATCAGAAGGGTATATATGAGGAAGCAAAGCCCTGTCTCTACCAAGATGTCTGCCTCTACACAAAAACAAGGCATGGTAAGTTAATAATGAGGAAAAGATCAGCTGCATGGAGACCGCTGCCAATACTGGTGGCCAGTCCATTGCCCTCTACTTGCTTTTTGAGGTTTGAGGCACATATTTTTAATTTAAATGTGAGCACATTATACTCTGGTTTGGTTTTGAGTAGTGTTGAGCGAACCCGGACTGTAAAGTTCGGGTCCGTACCGAACTTTGCGGTGTCCGGGACCCGGACCCGAACCCAGACTTTTCAAAAAAAGTCCGGGTTCGGGTCCGGGGTTCTGGCAATTTTACTAAAAGTTCTGAAAATTGCTGTAAAAAAGTCCAGGAAAGTCCTAGAGGTCTGCAAAAGGACCTACAAAGAAATGGGGACAGGGAAATAACTTTAAATATTTAAAAAAAATAAAATAATAAAAATGGAGGTGGATGTGGACCATCTTCAAACTGGGTCTGAAAAGTATTAATTAACGGTAGAAGCCATATCACTGTTCTAAAATCACCTTCAAACTGTGTCAAAAAAGTAAAAATAAGCCGGGAGAACCCATATCACTGTTCTGCAAACATCTGGAAACTGTGTGTAACACTTTAACTAAAACCGGGACAAACCATACTACTGTTCTGCAAACATCTGGAAACTGTGTGTAACACTTTAAATAAAACCGGGAGAAACCATACTACTGTTCTGCAAACATCTGGAAACTGTGTGTAACACTTTAAATAAAACCGGGCGAACCCATATCCCTGTTCTGCAAACATCTGGAAACTGTGTGTAATACTTTAAGTAAAACCGGGACAAACTGAACTACTGTTCTGCAAACATCTGGAAACTGTGTGTAACACTTTAAATAAAACCGGGACAAACCCATATCACTGTTCTGCAAACATCTGGAAACTGTGTGTAACACTTTAACTAGAACAGGGCGAACCCATATCACTGTTCTGCAAACATCTGGAAACTGTGTGTAACACTTTAAATAAAACCGGGACAAAAAGAACTACTGTTCTGCAAACATCTGGAAACTGTTTGTAACACTTTCAATAAAACCGGGACAAACAGAACTACTGTTCTGCAAACATCTGGAAACTATGTGTAACACTTTAAATAAAACCGGGACAAACAGAACCACTGTTCTGCAAACATCTGGAAACCGTGTGTAACACTTTCAATAAAACTGGGACAAACAAAACTACTGTTCTGCAAACATCTGGAAACTGTGTGTGAAATTGTAGCATAGAGAAGAACAGGGATATGGTTTCGCTCTGCTATAGTTTCACATAGAGTTTTTAGATGATTTCAAAGGTCTACAAACGTCTTGTCACTATACCCAA
>BLSH010100106.1:211548-244282 GCA_018402905.1 Glandirana rugosa | reverse complement strand
CTTGCCCTAGTTTGAAGATGATTTTAGAACAGTTATATGGCTTCTACCGTTCATTAATACTTTTCAGACACAGTTTGAAGATGATCCACATTCACCTCCATTTTTGCTTTTTTTATGTTTTTATTTTTTTTTAAATATTTAAAGTTATTTCCCTGTCCCCATTTTTTTGTAGGGTGCTTGCCCTACCCTTACCCCCATTTTACTTCCTTTTGCAGCCCTCTGGGGCTTTCCAGGACTTTGTTACAGCCATTTTTGTGCCTAAAAGTTCGGGTCCCCATTGATTTCAATGGGGTTCGTTGTCCGTGCGATCGTTCGGGTTCCGTCCGGACCCGGACCCGGACTTTGTCCCGAGGTTCGGACGGACCAGCAGAACCCGAACTTCCAGGTGTTCGCTCAACTCTACTGACAATCAGTTTATTAGTCACTTTATTGCTTCTCAGTGATCGCTATTAGGCTTGTGCACGGCCGAACAAAAATTTATTTTTCGTTTTCATTCCGTTCCATTATTTTTTTTTGGAAATACGGGAATTCTAAATAATTCAGAAATTCTAAATTTTGGGATTTGAAATTCGGAAATTCACGAATTCAGCAATTCGAAAATGCCAAAATTCGATATTCGGAAATTCGGAAGTAGAAAATCCAAAAATCGGAAATTTGAAATTTGGAAATTTGAACATAAGAAAGAACATTTGAAATAACAACTAACTAATAAATAACTATTAAATTATAGGTATTGGAATTTCCTTAAAAATATGGCTGTTAGTGATAAATTTTGTATTTGAGTTCACTAACAGCCAAATTTGAAAGAAAATTCCAATACCTATAATTTAATAGTTATTTATTAGTTAGTTATTATTTCAAGTGTTCTTTCTTATTTACAAATTTCGAAAATTTTGGCTGTTAGTTAACTAAAATACGAAATGTATGACTAACAGCCATATTTTCAAGGAAATTCCAATACCTATAATGTAATAGTTATTTATTAGTTAGTTATTATTTCAAATGTTCTTTCTTATTTTTGAATTTTAGGATTTCTGAATTTCCAAATTTTCAAATTTTCGGCTGTTCCGAATTTCCGAATTACCGCAATTCAGATTTTCGGATTTTCCGATTAACAAATTTTCAATATCGGAAAAACGAAAGTTTCGAAAAGTTTGTCACAAACGAAATTCGTAACGAAATGAACTGCACATGCCTAATCACTATAATCTTTTGGGTCCTGTGTCGAGCAGCTAAACTACTGCATAGTAACCATAGGGGAGCACTTCAAACTTCCATGAGTCACAGAATGCCTTGTATTTTTTCAGCGACTATAAGTGATTCTCTGATTTGATGAGGTGGATCTCATGATGTCACAATCCTACCTCTCCACTTCATCCAATCAGCACCACCCTGTATACATTAAAAACGTACAAGGTGGTTGGCGAATGGCAGTGCAGATACCACGTCTCCCCAAAAATAAGACACTGTCTTATATTTATTTTTCCTCAAGAAAAAACACTATGGCTTATTTTCATGGGATGTTTTATTTACTTACTCAGAAAAAGCAGAGATAGGCCAGCAAAGCTGATGTGTACTGTAAGTGCTGAGTTTTACTTCTTCCCCCCTGAGGTCTTGCAGCATGCGGCACAGAACGACCGGAACCGAACGACAATGCTGCACAGAATGACCGGGACCTGATAGGGGGAGCTGACCTGACAAGGGGAGTCGACCTTGTTGATGGGGCTGCCCGCACCTCTCCGGTCACCAAAGAGGTATGGTAGCAGCTGTCACGATGGGGTGAGAAGAAGGGCTGCCCATCGTTACCGCTCCGCGCCGTAAATAGCCATGCCTACCGCTATGTCTTATTTTCGGGGTATGGCTTATACTGTGCAGATACGGAGAAATCCTGTTATGGCTTATTTTATGACTATGTCTTATTTTTGGGGAAACACGGTAGCACAACCCCCTGTGGTCACTATACAGATAGGAAGCCGCTCGGCGCAGGATCCAAAAGATTGCAGTGAACATTGTGATAGCAGTAACTACTACAGTGATCATCAGCTTCCACAGTGGCTCCCGCAAGTATGAGATATTAATACGTATATAGGTCCAAACTTGACCAATGGAACTCTGCAACTTTTTAGCTCTTTGATATAAAGGCATTACTAGAATAACAAAAAGGATGCAAAATTGGACAGTAAATGAAGGGAGATGATGATAAGCTTTTCATTTCATATTCACGTATCATCACCCAAAGCAGTGATTGTCAACTTATGAGCTAAAAGGGCCTCTGACATCAAGAAAGAGGCATACATAATTTGCAATATATGTAATGCTTGAGAGGACTGCATACCTAATAAAGGAAATGAAAGCCAGAGAGTGTGGACATGTTACATTTTTGGCTGGGGATATGCTGCAGAAGACAACAGGAAACTGGAAACATGTTACATGAGGCTAGTAGAGATCAATGCTATTCCCCCAATCAATACTTCCACTACAGACTGTAGAGGACTGAGGACCACACATCATATGCCAAAGGGCAACATGTGGCCCTCGGGCCACAGGTTGGGCACCAGGGATCTAAATGGTTAAGAAATGAGAACCATTCTCTAAAAATATATGTTTCAGAACACATTAGTGGTATTCTGGATACGCATGTATGTTCCATCATGCCTCTCAGCTATAGTCAATGGCTGGGACTGTATGTTTATCCTTCAACAATGAGGGAAACATGAACAGTTTGCACAACAAGCTGTCTGTTTATATGAATGTTGAAATGGATCAGTTATAGAGCCTAATAACCAACAGCAATAACTAAAGTCGCTAATTACTGGAACTTCAAGTTGCTGTGATTTTAAAGGTTTGATCATCAGATTTTATGACAAGAAATAAAGTTTAAGATTTTAATCTTTTATTCATCACACCAGGTAATTAATTTCATTCTTATTGCCATTTAATTTATGGCTGTGGTTTTTAGTTTGTTGCAAAATACAGTAAAAAAAATAGCACAAATGAAGGGAGTAAATCACTTGACGGTCATATGGAATCAAACAACATAACGAATAAAATGTACCGGTTCAGGATGTCATGCCCTTTGTTAATTTCCACAATCTTAACAGTGATAGAGTATAAATGATAATGCAATGGAGGTAGAAGCCTTAGATCTCAAGGCAACAAAGCCACATCAGTGATGCTCAATGGTATTTGCTTTCCACCTATTTCTTCAAAGCAGAACTTCACCCCCCCATACTGACTGTCAGGGATACCATATGCAGGTATCCAGCAGGGATAATCAGATCAGTTGGCTGCACTTGAAGGAATCAGGACCAGGTGTAAGGTGAAAATACCAATATGTTTATTATACAAATAACACACACTTCCAACACCAAACACCAGCAAACACAAATGAGCAAGTAAAAGATGAACGCACCAAACCCCAAAATAAACACCTATCTGACTAACTAAATCCAAATGAAGAAAACACACACATATACACAATAAGCAACCAGGCATACCAGATAAGGGGAGCAGGGAGCCAGGTACCGGGAACAGAAAGAGAGCAAGGGAACAGGTTCAGGAATCAAGTCTCTGGGTCTGGATCGTAGATCAGGAATCAGAGCAGAGCAGGTCAGGTCAGGTCAGGTCAGGTCAGGTTCAGGCATGGACACAGCTTACAGGGAAAACACTGAAGCAATGGGACAGGGAGCAAGGCGGGCTTATATAGTCCCAGCAGACCCATCAGGTGCAGCTTAATGAGCTCAATCTCCTGGGAGACACCCGCTGGTGGCCACCAGAACTACACCACTTGGTTTTCTCAATACTGCCACCAGCAGGTGACCCAAGCAAGGACACAGGTCCTGACACTGACTAAGGTTCTGTGCACTGCTGCTACCCTACCCAAATTAAATCAGCACTTTTTTTGGCTCTTGAATTTCTTTTTAATTTAAGACCTGGCCACGCCCACCTGCTGCCATCACTTAGGCAAGAATGATATGTTATGCTGCATCCACGAGGACTCCATGACACATATCCCACAATGCAAGAGTGAGGACTCACAGTGGCCAGTGGGCAAATCTTCAGTCTTCATCAAAGGCTGGCTGCCTGAACCAGGAAGAGGTAGTTGGCTTCTGATAACCAAGTTGGCAGTTTGTACCAATTGAAGAACCCCTATGGGTGGGACTTTCAAGGCGAGGGGAACCAAAGATCATCGAAAACACATCTACATATGTATCAAATCCACATTTATTTTCACATAAAAATTATAAAAAATTTGTAAAAATGACAAATAAACCAATTAATGAATAAATGTATTCTGTTAAAACATTGGATTGTTCAAATGCAGCCGGCTCGCACACATCTGCGTGTAGGTTCCTTAACATCATTCTGCCATCCTAAGAAAGAGGAATAAAACCTGATGCGTTTCAGGTTCAAGCCTTTCGTCAGGGGCGTATAGCAGAATGCAATTTGTATATCTGGACATACTTTGTCCAATAACAATACTCGAAAGGACTTTGCCTTCAGAGCTCAATGGATGAGAATTTCCTAGTCATATGGTGAATGGGAAAATGATGTGGAGATGTTTCAAATCACAGCTCAAGGACAGGTACCTAAAGCCTTGCTGTAGATTAAATGATCGAAGATGAGTTCTATCAAGTCAATGGGAGCAAGAGGAAAGGAGGGTGAATGCCAGAGAATCCTCCCCACCACTTCACAATAGAGCACAATGTTTTGCAGTCTGCCTTACACTGTTTCCATATAGTGATCCAAGATAGGCAGCAGTATCAGACAGCAGTCAATATAGCTTGCATAGCTTAAACGACAGGATCTACCGTCATATACCAAAGGGGGGGGATACCTCCAATCACTCCTAATGCTCCCAAGACCAGGTCAGGAATATCTATTGTGAAGTGGTGGGGAGGATGTCATTCAGGATGCCCCCCATCCTGAAATAACCCACCTGTGTGCCCCCAGCAGCTGCCAGTGAGAGAGGAGGGAAAACTGCAGCACTGCGGGGGAAAAGGGCACACAGGGTTCCCATCTCAGACAGCAGGAGGAAGGGGACACAGATACTAGAACTGATCCTCCTGCAGTGCCACCAGAGGAAGAAAAGAAAAGTAGAAGCCGGCAGCACTGCACAAGAGTCAGAAGTGTCAGCAATCAGGCAGTACTACTGGGCCTCCTTAGCAGGTGCCTGGGCCCCCCTTTTTAACTGATGAGGCCTGGGCCCAGTACAGGAGGGCTGGTGGTACTGACTTATCAGTGGCCCTGCTGCTGTTACTTTAATCTTATAATCCTCCAACTCTGCACATTTAAAAAAAAATTGACCTTCTGTAAAATGATTCATTGACTGGATTTTTTTAATGGCTATTTTTTATTTTAAGCATTTCATTAGAAAGCAGAAGTGGTTCAGTGGAGAACAATGTGATTAAGTACTTTTAATTAAATGCAATGGATTGTTTTAATATATTTTTTGCATGAGATGCTTAGGAAGTCCCTTTAACAGATAGTTTGAAAAATAAACACTTTTTTACTAGAAAAGCATAAATGCTATTGCTTCTGGCAAAGTATAATACTGGTATCCGAATGGAAGAGCATTAGTTGCTCGCCAGATAGATTAGAGGTCAAAGAAGACATTCTGCAAACACTTTCCTTTTTTGAGATTACTCACCTGAGAAGGAACATTGGTCCATCACAGAATAGCAACAAAGATAAAATGTCACTACAAAGTCATCCCTTCGCTATTTTATTGTTATTTTAACCTGTTTGCTGCCAGGCCATGCATCCCATTTCTCATGTTGGCTGGCCAAATCGTTTTTGCTATTTTTCACTTTTTTTTTTTTCATTTTCCACTATATTTTACTTACTGCTTTAAAAGCTAGAGCCCCCCGCCCCCCCCCTTCCCCAAACCATACATTCTCTGAAAACATAGGGCCTGTAAAGTTAAAATATGAAATTACTGATTTGTTTATATCTCATGATAGTTGTGCAAATGTTTATCAAGTCTATATTTTCATTTAAAAAAATAAATAAAATAAATCATTATCAGCACACATGGTATAACTATTCTTACTAAATTAAAAAAAAGGTACTAATTTTAATAAATAATTAATATTTATACTTTAAAAATTGTGCATTTTTGTAAAAGGGTGAAAACTGTGAATACGTGACTTAAAGGGGTCTATTTCTGAAACATTCATTGGATGAATGTCACACACTTTATGTTCATATTCCACACATTTTGACTATAATTTCTCTAATAATCCCTATGATCGGCAGCTCCATCTAGTGACCAAGTTTTCTGAAATACCTCAGTGATAAAATATACTGCATTTTGCTCACTATAGGGAGTAAACAATGATAAGGATTACTCTATTAGAGAGATTACAGCCAGAATTCATGCAGTATACAAAACCATTTGATATTCATCCAACATTTTTTTTATAAATTAACCCCAAAGTGTATGTTTAGTCAAAATGTTTTTTTCCCCCTTTACACACACTTGACCTCTGGATGAATTACCCCCTTCATGATCAGGCCATTTTCTTGCGATACGGTACTGCGTTACTCTAACTGACTATTGCGCGGTAATGCAACGCTGTACACAAATAACATATTTTTTTTTCCCCACAAGTAGAGCTTTCTTTTGTGGTATTTGATCACCTCTGCGATTATTATTTTTTGTGCTATAAACAAAAAAAGACTGACAGTTTCGAAAAAAAGCATAATTTTTACTTTCTGCTATAAAACATATCCAATAAAAAAAAGAAAAAAAATCAAATATCTTCATAAATTTAGGCCAATATGTATTCTGCTATATATTTTTGGTAAAAAAAATCCCTATAAGCGTTGAATATTGATTGGTTTGCGCAAACATAGTCTCCAAACTATGGGATATTTTCATTCATTTTTATTTTATTTTTTTTTACTAGTAATGGTGGTGATCACCAAATTATAGTGGGACTGTAATATTGTGGCGGACATTCAGAAACTAACTTACATTTTTTGGGGACCAGGGACACTAATACAGTGATCAGTGCTAAAAAATATGCACTGTCACTGTACTAATGATCAGTGGCATCTGCTCATGCAAAGTGCAGGGGTGCCGCCCCCGTATCCATGCACCTGACCCCATGCACCTGACCAGGGCACCGAATGCATGGATTCCAATAGGTTTTTTTTGTTAGAAATACATGATTAGAGCCGGAAGCTTCAAAAAGCAGAGCACTGAACCCGAAGCCCACCCAGTTGTATGATATTAGAAAATTAATATTCGCTAATGTCTTCCTGTTTCTCCGTCCTGGCCAATCAGGAATTGGGTTCTGAGACCCGATTGGTTGGGAGTCTGAAGACCTGATTGGCCATGAGTCCTAACTCGTGATTGGCCCAGAGGAAAAGCACTCGGGAGGAAGCCACCAAAGCCACGACCTGGATGGGGTAAGTGCAGGGCTGGTGGGGGGCCTGGCGGGTGATGGGCGAGCAATCAAGTAATGGGGAAGTGGCAATTGATCAAGCAAGCCTCGGGGGAGGGGGTGGGTTATGTGGTTGGTTGGCTGGCTGGCCCGGGGGGTGGCTGGCTGGCAAGGGAGGGCAGCGGGCCACCCCCCCATGAAAATTGAGCACCAGCCACCACTGCTAATGACACTGGCTGGGAAGGGGCTAACATCAGGGGTGATCAAAGGGTTAACTGTGTGCCTAGCCAGTGTTTTACTACAGTGTGTAAGGTGCTTTTACTAGGACAAGAGATGGAATTTATTCCCTGCTTTGCAAGGACACAAATTTCATCTCTTCCCTCCCGTCAGAACAGCTATCTGCCTTTTTATATAGACAGATGGCAGTTCTGGGTCTCTGCAGGTTGATCGACTGGTGCCGGAGGATGTTGAGTTTGCAGTACCTGCCGAGCAGCTCCACTGTGTGGAATCACGCAACCCCTACCTGGAAATGTTGGATCATATCAGTATATATACGTGATCCTGCGCAGAGGTGCTACCATGTAGCAATAAAACTGCTATAGGGTGGCCCTTAAGTGGTTAAACTGTTTTTGCCAGCAGTATATACCCGCATATTGTATATGTAGATGCATGGCAGGGGGCCCTCTGCTGTGTTATCACATGCATGCGTATGGCCAGAGTGGCTTTTCTATGCCGGCTTGGCTCTCAGTTATGTGCAGTGATGCTGCAGCATGGAGGCATGTATGTTTGTTGTTTTTTTTTTAATAACCCCAAACATCTTCACTTAGTGAAGCTGAATTTACTTCCAGCCATGCAAAGGAAATTATTGTTTCTTAAATTATTTGGAACATGATTGGGTGTTTGAATGTAGCAAACGTTCACTTGGCTAAGCTTTAGTTGATCACACCAGTATCTACAGCAGCCTGTAATTAGACAGAAAAGTTAAATGTTTTGGAATTAACCGGTGTTCATTAAAGTGTATCTAAGCCCAAGAGTGAACATTTTATATACTAGAGCTTACCAGTCCTTAGATGTGGTGGCTGGGTTTTTCCTTTATTTCCTTTTTTCCTTTATTTTCACTTGGTAATTCTGCCACTAATATGCCTCCTGTTCTATGGTGACAACACTCTCTCAAATTACTGTATCAATTGATGGGCATCGTTGTCACCCAAGATAATGAAGTATGTTAGGACTACAAAACACCTCTCTTAGGTATTTTTATTTACACGTATTGAACAGATATAACAAAATTATTTCAATGCTATATTTAACAGACCAAAAGAAGCCAATAAGAAATGTTCATTGTGGGGGCTACATACAGGTCATAAGAACAAAAACGAACATTTCAGTTTTAGCAGATATTGGAGAGTTAAATCACTCTATCTACTTCTTATATAGACACTGATTGCATTCTTACATATTGTGTTAAAAGGAAAAAAGTCTACAGGCCTTTTCTTTAGAAATTGAAAGCTATTTCTTTGAATATTCCATTGAAAAACAATAAATATGTCCTTATTTGCCATCAAAGACACATAACAAATCTTAGAGAACATCTCAGCTGATTACGTTTGATTTTCTTTTTTTATGAAAGTTTTCTAGAATAACTATTTATATTACTTGTAGTCCTGGAATGAACTAATATTGATATTTGAACAGAACACAATGTCTTAGTCTTGACTACCATCTATTTTTTATTTTTTTCCGCAGTCAACCATATGTCAAATACTATTACGTAAATCAAAGATTGCTGCAAGATAAAAAAAGAAGAGAGGCTTATTTCATTGGTATGTTGACTCACCTTGGATACGAAAGTAAGGCAGCCCTTAGATGATTATATTTTTTGTTTCCACAAATGGGTTGTAATATCCCCACTGAGCTATTGGATTCTGACAGTGGGGAAAATTTGCCACTGTCAGAATACACTGATCAGTGCTGCTGGCTATAGCTGATGGTGCTGATCGAGTGAACATTTTTCAGCAGGGCTGTTGCACAGAAATCGATCAGTAGATTCACTTCTGTACAATCATCTTGCTCATACATGAATCAAAAATCAGCCGGTCCCTGCTCAACCAGCCATATTTCGATTTATGTATAGCCAGCTTAATACAACAAGCTGAACAGTTTGGTACAGACACCTACTGGGAAAAAGTTAACCACTTAAGGACTGGAAGGATTTCCCACTGTAGGATCAGAGCACTTTTTGTGATTCAGTACTGCGTCGCTTGAACTGACAATTGCACAGTCATGCGATGTTGTACCCAAACGAAATTTGCGTCCTTTTTTCCCCACATTATAGAGCTTTCTTTTGGTGGTATTTGATCCCCTCTGCATCACTTCTGATCACCGCTATTAACAAAAAAAAGAGCGACAATTTTGAAAAAAAAATATTTTTTACTTTTTGCTATAATACATATCCAAAAAAATAAAAATAAAATAAAAAATGTATTCATCAGTTTTGGCCGATATATATTCTTCCTCATATTTGTGGTAAAAAAAAATTGTGATCTAACCTAGAATACCTAAGTCAACTTTGCACCTACATAAATTATGCGGGGGTCTCGGTGTACCTAAGTTTAGTACTTATTAGCACGCTGCTCAGTTGTCCCAGCTGCCCAAGTACCATGCTGCTAAAGAAGCACCGCTTTGGGTGGCTATATAATCGGCCGAGGTCAACTCAATTTCAGTAGCTAATATGCTTTGGTTACGTCCAGCGGATTGTAAACATATAAATAACCCTATAACCAGGCATTCGCTTAGCATCTGGGATAAACTAAAAAAAACACACAACCTACAGTCCCCGCATAACCCCCTGCTATCCTTTCTAAAAAACCCAGCCTTTAGGCCCGCCTGGGAATCCCCGAACTCCTTTCGTGCTTGGCTTACCGTGGACCTATTTCGCCTCTATAAGTTAACCATGGACACAACTTTCCTCTCATTCCCAACATTGTGTAGTTCATACAACCTCCCTAAAACCGAACTGTTTCGTCACATGCAAATACGCAACTTCTATGCCCCCTACCTTAAAATGGGTTCCACACCTACCCAACTTTCGGTGTTTGGAAAACTCTGCAACAGGGATCCTCACGCCAGGGGCATCATATCGGCGCTATATCGCCAACTTAACGATACTCCCAAAAATGCACCACCATCCTATAAAGCTGACCCTATTCCCTCTCAAATACTACGCTCACCCTCTGACTCTATCCTGCACTCTCTAACTCACATCTTCAATCTCTCCCTCTCTTCTGGCATCTTCCCCAACGCTCTAAAACATGCATTAGTCACCCCCATACTCAAAAAGCCATCCCTGGACCCTACCGATCTAAACAATCTGCGCCCTATCTCCCTGCTCCCCTTTTCTTCCAAACTCCTAGAACGCCTAGTCTACAACCAACTGAGTGACTACCTTGTTAAGAATAACCTACTGGACCCCTTCAATCTGGATTTCGCCCTCAACATGCCACAGAAACTGCCCTTCTTACACTCACAAATGACCTACTAACTGCAAAAACCAATGGACACTTCTCTATACTCCTACTCCTGGATCTTTCGGCTGCCTTTGATACTGTCGACCACCCCCTCCTCCTCAAAAAACTCTACTCCCTTGGGCTTCGTGACTGTGCTCTTCAGTGGCTCTCGTCCTACCTATCCCATCGCACTTTCAGCGTAACCTACAATTCTACCTCCTCCTCTCCTCTTCCCTTCTCTGTTGGGGTCCCCCAAGGTTCCGTTCTTGGACCCCTCTTATTTTCAATATACACCTCTTCCCTGGGTCGGATGATAGCCTCCCACGGCTTTCAATATCATTTCTACGCTGACGATACCCAAATCTACCTCTCCACCCCCCAACTCACCCCATCAGTCTCCTCGCGTATCACTAGCTTATTAACAGACATATCTGCCTGGATGTCCAACCACTTTCTTAAACTCAACTTGTCCAAAACTGAACTCATAATATTTCCTCCCCCACGTTCCAGTACCCCGACTTCTCTGTCAAGAGCAATGGCACAACCATCCACCCATCCCCACATGTCAGGGTGCTTGGTGTTATCCTGGACTCTGAACTCTCCTTTTGGCCCCACATCCAATCACTTCTAAGGCTTGCCGTCTCAATCTCCGCAACATCTCTAAAATACGTCCCTTCCTAACCAATGAAACCACAAAGCTCCTGATTCACTCCCTGGTCATCTCTCGTCTTGACTACTGCAACTCCCTCCTCACTGGTCTACCTTTAAATAGACTAGCCCCTCTCCAGTCCATCATGAATGCCGCTGCCAGACTCATCCACCTTACGAACCGCTCAACGTCTGCCACCCCCCTCTGCCAATCCCTCCATTGGCTGCCACTCGCCCAACAAATTAAATTTAAAATGCTAACAATCAGCTACAAAGCCATCCACAACTCTACTCCCAGCTACATCACCAACCTTGTCTCAAAATACCAACCTAACCGTCCTCTTCGCTCCTCCCAAGACCTCCTGCTCTCCAGCTCCCTCATCACCTCCTCTCATACTCGCCTCCAAGACTTCTCCCGAGCCTCTCCCATCCTCTGGAACTCCCTACCCCAATCGGTCAGAATGTCCCCAAATCTATCCACCTTCAAGCGATCCCTGAAAACTTTCCTCTTCAGGGAAGCCTATCCTGCCACCACCTAATAACTACACTCCTTTTTTCTCAATCAGCTCACCCCCCACAGTTTACTGCCCTCTTGTATCATTTAACCCTCCCTCCTAGATTGTAAGCTCTAACGAGCAGGGTCCTCTGATTCCTCCTGTATTGAATTGTATTGTAATTGTACTGTCTGCCCTTATATTGTAAGGCGCTGCGTAAACTGTCGGCACTATATACATCCTGTATAATAATAATAATAATAATAAATGGGAACTAGACTTAGGCAACACCTCAGATGTCACTGATTGGACCAGTATTTGGTCCGCCACTTCCTCAGCTTCACCCAATATCTTAGCCATTGAGACTAATGTTAAAGTCCTCGCACGTTGGTACTTGGTACCCACCAGGGTCGCTAAGTTTGCCCCTACGGCCTCGATACTTTGCTTCCACGGCTGTAAAGAACCAGGCTCCTATTTTCACATTTGGTGGAGTTGCCCTGTAGCTCAAGACTTTTGGCAGAAGGTCTTCGACCTAATGTCTAAAATGTTCGACCGTACAATTCCAAGAGACCCGGCTACAGCACTACTAAACCTTAAACCGGACAATTTAACACAATCTCAGTTTCAACTATTAATGCATCTCACCACCGCCGCAAAACAAACGATCGTGAAAGCATGGAAATCCCCTCGTCTCACCCTCCCGGAAACTAAGGGCAGGATGAATAAAGCTATGCTACACTCTAAAATGCTGGCTATCGAGACAAATAAGATTCGTAGATTTGAATCGCAATGGCACCCTTGGATCAAACACTACCTCCCCCCGGACTTCAATGAGGACCTACTATTGCCGTGTTAACGCCGTGCCCACCTGCTCCGGGCTACACCCTGTCATCCCCACCGCACTGATCCGAACATCCCTCTCACCATTCTCTCTTGTCTGCCCTTCTCTGTACTTTTATTTCCTCTCTCAACTACTTTAGTTTCTTGTTCTCTACATACCGGTTTATAACCGCCAGTTGGAATCCGTTCACTGTAAGTGTTTTTGCACCTATTCTAGTTAAGCACTCATGTTGAATGCAACAAGTCTATAAGACCTCTCTTGACTGCACCGGCAGCAGTTATTGGTAACTCAACCCCCATAGGGATGGAGCCCTGACCTAGCTTGAGCTATAGCTGCCCGCTCCCTCCCTACCGGCTCTGTAAAATAGTTATGACAGGAGACCCTGCTCTTTTGGCACAGCGAGTACCCACGGGGTGCCCTAGAGCGCGGTTTTCCTTGATCTTACATATGTAACTCTTTCTCCGAGCTGGCCCTATACTTCGATACACTGCCGGAAGGGTACCAATCCCTCGTGCTGTTCTGCTGAGTGCCACACTAGACCTACATCAGACGATGTTCCTTATATCCGATGTACACCATGACTATGTTAGATGATTATTTCTTTGTATCTGATTTTTTCTCCTCTAAAATCTTTAATAAAATTTTGAAATTAAAAAAAAAAATGTGATCTGCGTTTATTGATTGGTTTGAGCAAAAGTTGCAAACCATGAGAATTATTTTATGGCGTTTTTACCATTTTTTTATTAGTAATGGCGGTGATCTGTGATTTTTATCGGGACTGCGATATTGCAGCGGACATGTCTGACATTTTTTACACTTTTTTGGGACCAATGACATTCATACAGCGGTCAGAAATTTAAATAGCCACTGATTACTGTGTAAATGTCATTGGCAGTGAAGGGGTTAACCTGCAGGGGGCGATCTAGGGGTTAACTGTGTTCCCTAGGCGAGTTCTAACTGTGAAGTGGCTGGGCTGCCAGGGGCACGAGAGATCTAACTGATCCAAGTGACAGTGATCAGTAGATCTCTTACAGTACGGGGAACCACCATGTTTACATCTGTAGTTCCCTGTTTTTCTTCTGTTCCAGGCAATTGCGAGTAGCTGGTGGACATCGAGTCCGCCGGACCCACAGCTGTACTGCTGCAAAGTGCAGCAGGAATGAGAGCGCGCCGCCGGCACCATGCTCTCACCCGCTAGCCGCGCTTGCGTGAGCCGCTGTTTTTAGACGGCAATTCACACTACAGCGCCACTCTGCAGCAGTAAATGTACGTGGGCAGGTCCGGAACCAGGTAAATCTTGTTTATTTGTTTTAAAAGTTTACTTTTTTAATTAGTAATTGAATAGTTTGTATTAAACAACAAAGCAATGTCAGGGCAATACATCATCTTTTGAAAGTTGAAACAAAATTAAAGCTGTGGGTCACTCACCAATGCATGTTGGTAAAGTGTCATTCCACTGAGCCAAGGCATTAGGCACTGCATCACATCTGATGGACACGGATCCATGGAGGATATATCCTGGGTTACATTCAAAATAAACCACAGATCCAACGCCAAACTCATTTCCAATCCTTTTTCCAAAACGTGGCTCTGGCACCGAGCTACACTGAGTTGCACTTGTTCTAGGAACCGCTGTAAAAGAAATATGACAGCATTTTAGGAACAAATCCAGGCAGCAAGTAAGTCATCCGTTGTTCTTGCTAAGTGCTAACGCTTTCTTCAACTCAATCTATTGTCATTTTTCTATGGTGCCTTGCAATATTGATTTATAGAACTTTCAGAGGGTCATTTATCTGTGCTGCAGCCTCTTACTGGACAACATTGGTGGTGCAACCTCCTTTGCAAGGATAAATTAGTTATTTTAAAAATGTCCTTTTGTATAAACATCTACAATGCAGTAGATACGCCAGAATGGTTAAAGAAGGATCTAAAATTCATCTTTAAGATCTTAAACAACATTGGCCAGTAATTGTTTGCAGTTAAAGGCAAGTGCACCACTTGATCAAATAAATGCTTTGGTACATAATGTTAAATCGCTCAACAATCTATTTTTTCTAAAAGACAAGGTCTTGAGAGTCTAGGTCTCTTCATTTGAGATCCTGGATCTGAAATTTGCTTTGATCACCCATCCTGTAGATTTTTTTTATTTAAGTTCATGTTACAGAGAATGACATAGGAAAAGTGGGAACACTCAAGCTTCCAGGGTGTATTGGAAAATTTTAAGCGGTTGTTTACCCTTTTTGTCATTTTTACCTACAGGTAAATCTATAATAAGACTTACCTGTAGGTAAAATGAATATCTCCTAAACCTGTACAGTTTCGGAGATATTCCCCCCTTGAAGCAGGTGCTGACATCACAGAGCCTGCACATCTCTCCCTTCCCAGCTCCTGTGCATTGAAAACATCCACAGTAAAGGCCTACGTGGATGGCAGCGGCATCATGCCTTTACTGTGGATGTTTTGAAAGCACGGGAGCCGGGAAAGGAGAGATTATTGTGATTAGGGCGCCGCAGCTGTTTTGACTCACTGTCTTGGGGTTTTTTTAGGGCCCATTCTCTCCTGTGATGTTGTAAATGAAATTTTATTTAAATAAATCTTGTTTTATAAATTACTACACTATGATCCTTTTTTCACACAATGCACATATGATGTGGTGACGAGAGGAGGACTCCAGCTGACAGTCCTGATTATATGGGGAGAATAAGAGCAAGGGTAGTGGAGAGACCAGACTTCTCCAGAGTGTGTGACCAGCCTATCATTTGGTGGTCATTTTAATCTGGTAAGGAGCCTGCATTTCTACCTCACTGGGTGTTTGCATGGTGTTAACCTCTAGGATTGAATACCCACAGCTGCATGTTTCCCCATGTGACTTGCAGTAGAGTTTCCTGCACGGGCTTTGGACTGTCCACTTTTTCGCTTTCCATTATCGTGGATGGACTGTGTTTGATATGAGTTTAATTTACATCTGCAATTTGGATTGCTATCAACTTTTTATCCACTAGCGCTGCTTTTTTGTACAATCTATAAAAATGTTCGCTGTTATTCACATTATCTGGCTTTTAATTATTCTTTTAATTATTGTGAGATAGCTCTACAATCCCAACAAGCTTTGGGAAGGCATACTAAATGAAGTATATACTAAGACATATGTTTCTAGCATGTATCCTAAAAAGGTATAGTTGGAAAATGAATACAGAACTCTTGGCAAACATATGTATAGATGGATCATATACATATATATGTTTATACATATTTTACTTTTACATTCTTGTGATTTTCACAGTTTCCCCAACTGCACAGCCATTGAGGTGACATGTTTATTACCAATGCAGCTTCCTATCTTACCTAGCTACTGTCAGTTTCCATTTAGCGGGGAAGCAGCATCAAAAAACATATTGTATTTACATGGATCTAATCTAGAAATCAGTCTAAAGATAGACTGGAAAGAAGTAGCATGCTCTTTCCAGCTGTGCGGTGTGGCAGAGGTGTGTAAATCTCAAAACTGGTTGAACAGAACTACTAATTCCTTTGCAAATAAAGTAGTTGTTTTCCCGTAGTTGCACTTTAGGTCTCCCTGGTCTGCACATCACAGGTTCAGAAGCAGAGAACTCTAAGAGGCAAGGTAGCTGCAATGGGAATTATTCAGCAGGTGGAGCAAAGCAATGATGTATTGACAACTGCTAATATTTAACTAGGGAATTTTATCCCTGCAGAGTCAGTTTCCATATACTAAATAGCATAATTCACTGAAATTCAAATGTTTTAAAGTCTAATAAAGATGAGAGGACACCAACTCACAAGTGTGTAGACAATATTACAGGCCCCTTCAAGTGTAACCAACACTTTAATATACATGAAAAATAATAAAGATTTAAAGACCCTTAAAATATAAAAGTATTTAAAACATGTGAATAAATCTTCAACCCAGAAAAATTAAATACTTTTTTACCCACAATTAAAGCAAATCCATACATTATAATCAATATAAAGTCCAAAATATATATTTAGTCCCCAATCACTATGTTCTTGAAAATAACTAGGTGCTTAAATCTTCTTAACCGCTTCAATACAGGGCACTTTCCCCCCTTCCTGCCCAGGACAATTTTCAGCTTTCATCGCTGTCACATTTTGAATGACAATTGCTCGGTCATACAACACTGTACCCAAACTAAATTTTTTTCCCACAAATAGAGCTTTCTTTTGGTGGTATTTGATCACCACTGGGGCTTTTATTTTTGCGCTACAAATAAAAAAAGACAGATTTTTTTGAAAGAAAAAGTTTTCTTTGTTTCTGTTCTAAAATCTTGTTTTCTCCTTTACTGACTGACACTGATGATGCTGCACTAATGGGCACTGATGAGGCAGCACTGATGAGGTGGCAATGATAAGGTGGCACTGATGGGCACCAATAATGAGGCACCAATATGTAGAATTGATGGGAACTGATATGCAACACTGATGGGCAATGAGAGGCTACACTCATATACAGCACTGATGGGCGACACTGATGGGCACTGATAGGCGGCACTGATGGTCACTGATAAGTGGCACTGATGAGCACTGATAGGTGGCATTGATGGGCACTAATGGTCGACACTGATAGATGGCACTGATGGGCACTAATGGGCACTGATAGGTGGCACTGATGGGAACTAATAGATGGCACTGATGGGCACTAATAGATGGCACGGATAGGCAGCACTGATGAGGAGGTACTGACAGTCATTACTGATGGGCACTGATTGGCATCTGTGAAGGGCACTGGCAGGCATTACTGATGGGCACTGCTTGGCACTTTGATGGGTACTGGTTGGCACTTTTATGGGCACTCATAAGTGATTTTGGTGGGCATGCGTTGGGATTTGGGTGGGCACTGATTGGCATTGTGATAGTCACCTCTGATGGGGGCTGCACTGATAATCAATGTGATGATTATAAGCGCACACCCCCCTCTGACAGGAGAGCCACCGATCGGCTCTCCCTGTCATCGCAAACCGAGGAAAGGTGATTACCGGCACTTTCTGGTTCGTGCTGTGATCAGCTGTGATTGGTCACAGCTGATCATGTGGTAAAGATCCTACATCAGAGGCTCTTTACCACCGATCACCATGATGGTTGCCCCTGTGGGCATGCGATCACGGCTTATCCTGCTGGGCATCATATAACAACCGGTCAGGATAGAAGAACCACTTTCCGGCCATCATTCTGTATACGGTGGGTGGGAAGTGGTTAATGACAATGTGCTTCACCATCTGTAGATAAATTCCTCACTCACCAGATCCCTACAGCTGACAAAGCAGACTGCAAGGACTAGATATCAAATCCAGGATATGGGATAACTGTAACCAATCTGCCCATGGATGCCACTAACAATTCTCATTGAGCAGAAACAACCAGCTGATAGCGCAAAGAAAATGTTTAAAGTGTAGTAAGTTTTATTAAACAAGAGGGTATTCAAGATAAAATATATGCACTCACATGAACAGGTGCCATGGAAAGGCACTAACAAGTGTAAGGACCTATTCCTCGCACCACCGCTCGTAGCCACAGAGCCCGTACACGTTCCATGAAACTGGAAGTGATGTCGGTGTTGGACCCAGAAACTATATCAGTGGCTTAACTTTTTTAGGGTTGAGGATTTTTTGCACATTTTAAACATGTTTATATTTAAAAGGCCATCACTTATCTTTATTTTTTTTCACAAAAGTTTTAAAATGTTTTAATTTCACTTTTTAACTGATGACATATCATTTAAATAAAAGTAGCTTCTCAAAACTGTAATGATAGCTTCAAATGTAATATTTCTACAATAGGATGTGACTCTGATTTTGTTTTTGTCAGTTAGGCTGTATATGCCAGGAAAGTGTTTTTAAATTTCATGTTGATTTACTAATATGATTAAGAAAGGAGATGCAGTGTCCAAAGAATCTGTCAGTGTTTTTGAATTTGAGTTAGCCATAGGTATTAGTCACTTAAACATGTAAGTACAGAAAATATTCAAATTTGTGGATGCACAAACACACATTTGAAATTGCAATCATCTGCTATAAGAGATATATAGATTATATAGATATAAGAAGAACTTATAAGAAAAACATTAGCCCAAAAAAAAATCGATTTTGGATAGGGTTACTATAGGGGAAGAGATAGGACCTCTGCCACAATGCTTGTTGGGGAGATTTCCTTACACTTTCTGTGCCTGTAACATGGTGGTGGCTTTGGAACCAAAAATCAGGCCAACTCTTTACCATAGGAATATAACAACAATAAAAGCTATTTTTTTCAGTGTCCTTGTCAGAGATTTTTCCTATGTTCCATTATCAAATGTCCCCTAACTAGACTATAGACAGCATTAGCAAGCATTGAAAAAAAATGATTAAGATCACCACAGCAAATGATCTAGAGTCCAAAACTATATTTTCCATCATATGTATCCAAAAAACAAGTCAATGTCATAAATAAATGTGAACAAAGTCAACTAATCTACTAATTGGACTTACTAATATGGCTTCAGCAGATATTATATTAACAGTAACTAATAGATGTATTTCTTGATGCTGTGGGTAAAGTATGACCCCTGAAACATGTTGGCTTGTTATTTTAGATACATTTGATGGAATAAATACATTCAGACTCCAATTTTTTTATGTGTGTTATTCTTATTCATCTATTTTTCCTGGACTCCTTCCCAGATGTCCAAGCTGGTTGTGTTGTAGTAGAGGCTAAATTGAGCCATTGTATTCCTATAGCAAAGAGACTTTACTCCACAAGCATGATATATGAGCAATGTCAGAATTTCCCTTCTAAATCTCTGAAGCAGTAAAAATCTGACAGGGGAACTAACCCTTTCTATATCATTTTTGCCTTGAGCTACCCCTTAAGATACCAGTTTCAACCACCTATTTTTTCGAACTCTCAGTAATTCACATCCACCCTTTATCATTTTTAAATCTTTAAGGTAACATGGTATATGATACAAATTAATTCTATACTCCTTTACTTCTTCAGTGTACCACACAAAAACATTTTTTATCTAAAAAGGACCATTTACAGGCATTTTAGTAATTCGTAAGAAATGATTTATGCCACTGAAAGACCTTTTAAAAGTTTAGCACAATGTTTTGCACTTTAGGATGTAAATAATTTTAGCATTGAAAGCTGTGTTGAATTTCCCCCCCTGTTATCACATAAAACTCAAAAGGAGAACTTCGCAAAACAAATTTAGAAACATCCCCATACATGACAACTGATAAAAATATATATTTTATTAAAATAAATTTAAGTGAAGTTATACACTTGAAAAATAAAATCCAGGGATTGTTTGCCCTTAGTCTACATCGCACACACACACAAAAAAAAGAATGGAATAAGACGATAAATAAAGCACATTTTAAATTACGTTTATTGTACATAATACAAAGACCTAGCCTCAGAACCTACTTTAGGAAAAGTAAGATACTTTTATTGCTAACCAGACTGTGCAGAACAGGAATATCTGACTTTTATTTTTGAATTTTATGATCTTGTAATCATAAAAAGTGTATCTTATTATCTGCATCCTATTTTGAATGTTAAATATAAGACCTATCAAGTCAGAAAAAATATGTTAGTATAGTATATTTTATTGGCATGTGTGTGTCTGAGATTTTTCTTACCATATAAATAAGAAATGTAAAATAAATAAGATGTTTCAAAGTTGACTTTATTAAAATACACTAACACAGCAACATTATGCTCTAAATATATTTCTCTTGTTACTCTTGTTATTTTTCAGTTTTGACCTCCGTTATTTCCTGAGAAGACTCATTCTGTTCCTGGCAGTGGCTAATGAGCATATTTTATAATGATGGTGGTGGGTTCATGTGATAGACACATTTTGAAAGTAAGAAAAATTACCCCATTGTAAGAATTAGTATAGTTTTCACTCAAACTGTTAATGGCAGAACATGGTTTTACAGCTTTTGAGCATGCACCATAAAAGATTAGTAGACCATATCTGTGAGCAGTAATTACTAAAAAGAAAAAAAAAAACTTTACACACACAGCACCATGTACTTTTTCTTCAACTGTGATTTTTTTTTATGTTTTTCTTGCATACCTTTTATGCCTTTGTAGTGGATGACACCATTTATTTCAGTTACAGTTATATACTACCCCCTTTCTGGGCCTAATCTTCTGACCGGGCAGTGAAAGAGCACCTTGAGGGGCTCCTTGAAGTGACAATAAACTCAAATTCTTTATAAAATAAAATAATTTTAATATGTTTAAATATAAAGAGAATGTGCGTTGCCACCCTATCCTGCCTGCCTCAGAGAGGGACTACACATCTACCTGCAGACAAATTCAGCTCTATAAGAATTGCAGCAAACTTAAGCCTAGTACACACTAATAGTTTTTTTTTTTTTGGGGGAACCCCTGATGATGTCTGGTTAGATGAAACGATCGTCAGATTGTGACGCACACACGACACTGCACATGCACGTTTTAATTTTCATCTATATGGAATGATTAGCGTTTGTACGCTGTATTTACTCATTATTTTATTAAACACAAAGTTGAGACTTACTACACGATTGGAGTCTCCTTATGTTTTTTATACACTTATACCATCTTATCACCCACCGGGGAGGAGATACGGAGATCATGGATGCAGAGGGAAGGTGCTACTAACATCAGAGCTATCAGTGGACATCTGGTATGCACTCTGGGGGATCTGTGATCCCTTCAAGCATTTTCCGACACTCCTGAGAAGGAGTGTCACTGGTTCTCCAAGTGTTCTTTTGCTTTACATGGTGACTGTATTGAGGATGAAGTAACCCTGGCTGTGTAGTGAGCGGAAAACTGCAGCAGCACAACACCCCCGCTGGAATAGATCCATCTGTTTGATCCAGCCACTGGTGCCTAATTGTGATCTGGAAGACTTATTAGACCTCTGTTATGGGGGTCATTTAGAGTCGGTAAGCAGTGTGTGAGGGTGTTGGTGACGGGTCCTTCATCTTTTTACTAATGCTTTTCAGAGGAATTCTTCTTTTTGTACTATTTTTAAACCTGCAATTGAGCTAGAGTGCCACACCACCTTTTACTATTTACTTATATTGTGGACGTTCAACAGTATTGTGCTGGCTGCTGATATTTGTATGTGTTTGTACCTAGCGCAGCAATCATTATCTATATTATATATCCAATGTATGTTCACCCTACACTTTGAATGACTAAGGACATGCTTCACTAAATAGGAATAGACAAGCTAATCAAATACATTGTGGAGTTCATCTTTCTATTCGGACTTATACAAAACCTAATATTATTTCACACAATGTAATGTTATGTTAAAAAAAAAGGCACATTGAAAGACTTAATGCAATAAAACTGAAGAACTAGATTCAAACTGTGTTATTACTTTAGTGATCTATATGTGGTTATGAAAAACTATGACCAATATGTATTAAATAGAAAGCTTCAAATACAATACATATTCCATGTATTGTTAAAGCTACATATGTAATTACCTTGATAGACAAAGTGAAATCCTTTTGATGTCAATGGTCCAATAGATGTAAATCTAACAATAATCTGGTTACCAGAACTTAGTGGAAGCGACTCTCCTACTCAACAGAATAAATAAAACACAATTTATTAACAAGCCAACAATTGTTGAAGTCTGATTGTGTCGTGGATAAGAATGTTATATGCAGATAAAAATAAAATATAAAAAGCACTTTTCAATAATCATCACTCATTGTGATTTCAGACTCACAAGAAAGGAATTTTTCTTTTCATAAAAAGCATATTATTTTATTACCATATGTTGTCTTCTCTTTGAAGAGCAGAATGTTTATAGTTTTGAAAAAAATCCACAATATTGTAATTTTCCTGGGACTTAAAGTGGCTGTAAAGCTGTGTGATATTGCTGCAATCCACTGTCTTACATAAAATGATGTGCCCAGTGTATGTGTATGTGGAGGAGAGGAAAGAGGCGGACAGAGGTGAATGGTCATGTGAGTGCTGGCGTTGTGAAATAAGGTATAGAGGGGCATATTTTTTACAAAAAGACATACACTGAGCACATCATTTGATGTAAGATGGTGGATTGGAGCAATATAACACAGTTCTTTTAGCAGCAGGGGGGGATGATTCAGGAGCGGATTGGAGCTGACAGGCAGAAATGGAGGGGAGAGAGGGAGCAAGGAGAGACAGCAGATGAAGGAGGCCAAGCAGCCATGATTACTGTGGCCAGTTTACAGAGTGGAGGGCAGCACCAGGCAGGATCAGCCAAGTATTTTAGATGATAGAAAGGGCCACATGACACAGCACAAGCACTGTGCTGTATAACATGTTTTAAAGGAACAGGATCAATGTTTTTTTAGGGTTACAACCACTTTAAGAACTAGAAGGGTCATTTTATAGGTAAAAGATGACAACGTTTCTGGACCTAACACTTTTATTACCATCCTATATGCTGCCACAGCCAAATGATCCATCAGCTGACAAATGTAGTATATAAACTCATGATGCAAGCACTTGTCAGGCACCTCCTTAATCTTAGGCCACGGGTTGCAGGAAAGGAATTTGCTAGATTCCCCCATCAACACACACATTGTTGTTGCAGGAATCCCTCCTGCCGGGCCATTGTCTTCTCCCAGTGGGGGGGCGGTAGAGGGCGGAGGAAGCCATCCCCACCAGGAGAAGAGAGTAATTATTGCTAGTGGCTATAGCAGATTTTAGCGAGAATCACAGGTAAAACCCAACATTCTGGTTGTACCCAAGTTGATCAATCAAATAACTTGTTTCATTTAGCCTGCCCATACATGGTTCCAATCTCGGTCAATTCCTGCTGAACCAGCCGAGATTCAAACCGTGTATGGCCTGTCTTAAAGTGGACCACCCCCACCCCCTTCTAACTGCTTTTCTAACCACCCTGTAGAAGAAAGACGCTTATACTTATCTATTCTCAGGATGCTCTAGTCTGAAGACATGATCAGCTCACAGTGGTGACTTCAGCTGAGAGGAGGGACAGCCAACAACTGATGCCCCCATAAGCCTATGGGTGACATCACCACACAGGCATTTGGCCATGGTAGGTGATCTCTCCTCTCCCCTAAAGCCAGGTGCTGGAGAGATCATGTGACCTGACTGGAGTGCTCCGAAAATTTCTCTACAGGGTAGTTAGAATAGCAGTTAGAAGGGGGGCAATTTTAGACTTATTTAGATATAGATTGGAATTCCAGTTTAAAGGCCTGTATACACGATCCAATTATCGGCCGAAAATTTTTGTACGACAGCCTGTCGTCCGGTAATCTTACTGCTAGTATGCTCCATGTGACAGCCAATTTTCATTTACCATCCAACAAAACCTGGATGAGCCGACTAGAAAGTTTTTGTCTGCCGACAAGGCCATGTCCGATTTTTGGCTTGTCTGTATAGAAGTTGGACAAACGAAAGTTGAAAGTACAAACACGCATGTTCGGAACCCAGGAATGACCCGGAAGTGTTCAGTCATGTAAATCTGCATTCGTAATTCACAATTCACATTCAACGGAACTTCCTCTTTATACCCTTGTAGCACGTTGCTACGTTCGCCTTTGTGAAACAATAATTTTACTACCGTCAGTACGCTAGACAAAATCACGGACAGCCGATTTTGGAAAAAAATTGGACGTGCGGTTGTACAACAATCGCAGCGTGTGTACGAGGCTTTAGGCTTGGCCTTAAAGGCAAATAGGTCATTTTTTTAATTTTAATAGATTCAACAGTAGCTAGCTGAGATTCAAACTGTGTAAGGCCTGCCTTGAAGTGTAATTCCAGACTTGGCCTTAAGGGCAAATTAGTGATTTTTTTCACTTTAAATGACTGAGTTAACAGTTGGGATAGCAAAACAGTAAGGAATTAGAGGAGATCTATTTAGGTTTATTTTTGTTCTTGCTTTATTTTTTATAGACAATATAAAATGATCTTCAGTTAAAGAAACAGTTAATGGTCGCTGGAAATAATGTGAATCTGGTGTAGAAGACGTTAATCTCTCAGGAACATGTTAACTTACTTATTTATTAACCATCTCCTGGGCAGAGGTTTTTGAGGATGCGCAAACTAAATTTAGCAGCATTAATAACTCTCTTACCCGTCTAAGTAATTTCTACATTTTTTAAGGACATAGAAGGTTTTTATTTGGTACAATGTTTTAATAAACTCCATGATAAGTGAACTCATTTAAATTACTTTTTTGAATACTATTATTGTGCTCAACATTGTACTTCTTTCTCTGTATCAGTACACAGAGTGAGAGTCAGAGTGCCATTTATAGCCTGGATAGGTTTGTTTGTAAAACAGATCTTTAGCCTGCATATGATCACCAGAATTGACTGTAATGTGATAACATAATTGAGAACCTCACTAATAAGTTTCTGTTTTCTTTTAGTTATTTAGTGAGACCTTGGCTAATCCATACCGATAGTTCACAAATGCAACATTACTTATCTTTTTAGCAAATTAACCCACACCTGGGAACATTTATCTACAGATCACAGACTTCTGAAGGTTAAACTCTGTGGCACCCTATTATCAATGAAGCTACATAAATTGGTTGTTTTGTATGGTCAGCATAACTGTTGCCCTTTGATTAATATGGAATTAAGACTTAACTCCTACTACCACTGTTATCAATATTATAATATTTTAAATGCTATTGCTTATTATATGAACTCTACAACTTTTGCAGCCTTTTGAATTGTAACTTAATACTTCTCATCTGTAAGCTTTAAAATGCATATTGGTGAACTTATTAAAGACACCTTCACCATTCTGCTTAACTAAGAGATGACAGCATGTAAAAAATAATATTGGGAAGTCCCTTTAACAATGAATCACTTTGAAAGAGGCAAAAATATAAAAAAAAACCCATATGTTAAATGACCCAATGGCATCTCTTAGAAAAAGTACCTGAATGTGATCCTGAGAGAGAGGATAATAGAGGCGACTGTTGAGTTGCTCCATCATATACCTCAACTACGTCGTGGAGAGACGTCTGGAAAAACACAAACTGGCCAAAAACCACTAAAGAGCAATAACCAGTAGCAGAGAAAGAAAAGGGAGAGAAAAGAGAAAAAAATCATGTTCCAAGTTCATGATCATTAAGATTTTTATATTGAAAAAATAAAAAGTGACAGTTTATAAAAAAAAGGCAAATAAATGCCATAATGGATTACAAAATCAATAATGACAGTAGTAGTAATATTATTATTTTTTTACAGCAAACATGAAAAGTAAAGCAACATCAATGCAGGTTTGCTGATTACTGATTACTGGACGGAAAATATAAAATAGTAAAAATGTGTGGCTCTTAAGTGGCTTATTTAAGTAGTATGATTGTATGTCACTGTGTTAAATCAATTATTCATAAAACTCTTTCTGTGAAAAGGGGCTATACACACACACTGTGTTGGTTTTACTAAAAGTTCTGTTCTATATTTCAGACATTAGCCCCATGTGTTATTTTTACTGGACATGTCTCTTTAAAGCTTTGCTTTCTGATCATGAAGCACTTCTTAATCATATGAACCCAGACACAATTTGTTTTCCATCCTTAGAAATTTAAAAATGCTTATATATTTTGTCCCAGTTTCTCTTCTCTGATTGTGATTATTATATGGTTCATCCAGCCTTACACATATAAATATAGATATATCCATTTTCACTACTTTACCCAACTTTTAACAGAAGTCAGATACGAATAGAGCTTTATTTATTATTTACATCAAAGAAATAAAATAAATCAAAGATTCCATGGGTCATTTTTTTTTATGATCTGATAACGTTTTTCATTTGCTTATATAAAAATATCCCAGATAAATCTTTGCAGAAAAAAAATAATTGGGCCTTTTTCATTGCGTAAGAAACAAGCATGCATTACCAATTATTCAGAATCCATCTTGCCCTGGTCCAACGCACATAATGTGAATTGGTTGCCAATAGATTATTGCACTTTGAACTTAATATTTAGCTGACTTATAACATATGTCTGTGCATTGTTTAAGGGGGGAAACCTAACAGTTTAACCTCCCTGGGAGTATGATTATGTCAGATTTTAGCGGTACATTTTTTCGCATAGAAATTTGGCGTTTTATATTGTAGGCCTGTAATTCTTAGGAATAACTCACTTAAATATGCCCAAACAAGAGTCTAGTATACATCCCGGGTGTGATAAAGTTTGAAACAAAGAAATCTGAAATTATAATATAATAAATAACTATAAATAATTATCAAAACTAGTAATATAATAATAATAATAACAACATTTATTCAATAATGTAATCAAATGAAAATACTGAAATTTGCTCAGTTGTAGAATTGTTGCTGTTGTCACTTTCGGTGTCTGATGACGAATTTCCCCACAAATCAGTATCACTCAATTCAGCAAATGATTCTTATTTACTATAGCTGCTTTCTAGCTGGTCAAAAACCGCTTCTGAGGTAAAGGGATGCTTTTTGGATGCCATGGACATTCTCAATTTTCCAGGCAGAAAGAATGACATATATAATATAAAAGTGCATGCAGGGCACTGGACCAAGCACTAGGAACAAAAGGGATGTGAAATGATTTGATACAGTAATGTAATCTTACAGATTACAGTGTACTGTATGTGTTATGTGTGTTTCACTCCTTGAATTAGCCGCCGGGCTCCGCCCCCATGTGACGCATCGCTCGCAGAGAACGGAGCCCGGAACCCAGAGGCATCAGGCAACAAATTCCACCGGAATACACAGCGGGGGGGGGGGGGATCGTAAGATCCTGGGGACAAGGTAAGTAATTTTACACAGATCCTGCGATGCAATCCCAAGTGTGGCTCGGGGTTACCGCTTTTGGTAATGAAAATTAACCCCGAGCCCGAGGCTAATATTAATTTTTGCTTGGTAAGTTAGTATAGTTATTACACATGGTCTATAAAAATAAACAACATAAAGACAAGAAAATACAATTACACATTTACAAATTAATCAATTTTATGATTTTTATTTTTGTAAAGTTTGGCATGTTTATTACATAGTAAGTCTGAGTGTTTCTTTTAGGATTTTAAAAACAGATAGTCACTGCAGGTGAATTTTCCTGGTGCAGATGTTAGACAAATTCAGGAAATTATTAACAACCTGTCAATGTTTTGTCTATATTACATTCACTGTTATAGATATTTTATTTAAATAAATCAGTCTAAGGGGCTTGTCTGGCTGGCGACAAAGATGGCCGCGTAACTACGAGCTCCTGACCTAGCCTCGCACACCTCAGCAACATCCAGCGCACGGGGGAGCCGATACAAGGCAGCTCTGGAGTCCGGATCGCCTCGTGTACCAGACAGAGCGATGAGCAAGAGGAGAAAGGCTGTCAAGCAGCTGCAGCGCCATGTATGGAACGCACGCGAGCTCCGGCACCTGCCACACTCCCAATGCCTCTCACATTACAGCCGGGAATCACACACAGGCAGGGAGTGCTGATGATTTCTCCCCTCCAGCCTCTCCCTCATCACGCAGCCCTGCTAAATCAAAGCAGCGGAGGGATGGGGAAAATCCAGACCCAAGCCTCCAAACGGCTATACCGCAGGCCCTGATGCAGGCCGCATTACACGGCCCACAATAGAAGCCTTCCCTACATCTGAGCAAACCATTTCGGAGAGCACAATGAAGAATATGCTCCTATCACTCCAGAGCACATTATTCAAAGACTTCTCCAATATGTTCACACCTTTGCAGGAAACAGTGCAGACACATGAAGACAGAATCCTACACTTGGAAAATAAAATGGCCGATCTTTACTCGGCACACAACGATTTAGTAGATGCCTACACTGACCAGGAAAATGAAATTCAGCGACTACAGAATAAGCTTTCCGACCTCAAGGACCGCTTGAGGCGGAACAATATAAAATTCAGAGGCATTCCTGAATCAGTCCCCATAAATGAACTGACAATCTTTATGCAACGCATGATGAAAGCTATTATACCTTCCCTGAGTGATATAGAATTGTGTATTGACAGGGCACACCGCATACCAAAACCGAGATTCCTGCCTGACACAGCTCCAAGGGATACCCTTGCTCGAATTCATTACTATCACGTCAAAGAGAGGGTTATGGCAGCAGCCAAAAGATCTCCAGCCGTACCGGATGAATTTATGAACATTTCCCTTTATATGGATATCTCCCAACAAACAGCAATGAGCAGGAAGAAACTACTGACCCTCACTAAAGTTCTGCGCAATAATAACGTGACCTACCGCTGGGGATTTCCAACGAAACTTCCGGTCACCTGGTATGGCAAGACCTACCCGATTTACAGTGTAGACAAGGGTATACTCCTATTTAAATAATGGCAGCTGATCCCAGTGGAGATGCAGGTCCAAGCTGGACCACCTCCGGAGAGGCTCCACAATGAATGGACCTAAGCAGAGACATGTCAACAAATGCTAGAGCAAAGGCACTCCCCCATATTGAACATCAACAAGTGCGAGACAAGGAGCTCCTACTAACTCACATTTACCTGCTTATTCCAGTGTCCCACTGGTGCATTTACTTCCCCAGGAGTTATGCACAGCAGCGTACCAGCTGCACCGATGCTCTGGGTTCCACTAGGGCCTTTTTACTTATGGTTACCAGTTGTTGTTGTTATACCCTCTGTCTCCTTTTTTTCTTTTCCTGTAACCTTTCTTTCCACTTAGAAGTCAGCACTATGCCGCGATGCATCTACAGCCTATCTCCCTCCAATTGAGGATTGCTTTATAAACCCGACACAAGATCGCCGAGTGTACACCTGAAAGAAGCTTCAGAGAATCAACAAGCTTTACGGACTGCAGGTACCCCCCCGTACATCAAATAAATTGTACATACCAACCGACCCATGATATGTTAACTATACCACCATGCCCCTGAAAATTATATCCATAAATACGAAAGGCCTTAACAGTCCTTACAAGCGTAATGCCTTGCTGAGAGAAGCAAAAACTGCCAAAGCGGACGTCATATTTGCCCAACAAACGCACTTTGCCATTGAAAAATGTCCAAAATTCAGATTTCCGCAATTCCTGCATATCTACATGGCCAATGGCCCAAAAAAGACATGTGGAGTGCTAATAGCTATTAAAGACTCAGTGGGATTTCGGCACATTAAAACAACAATAGACCCGCAAGGCCAATATTTAATCCTAACATGCGAACTAAACCATTCTACGTATACATTGGCCAACATATATGCGCCCAACAACAAAATCAGAAAGTTCCTAAACCCGTTGTTAACTGAAATCATTTCCCAAGCCCAAGGAACCCTCCTTATTGGAGGAGATTTTAATGTAGCGCTATCACCGGAACTGGACTCCACCACTCCAACTAGGAAAACAAACCCAGCAGTTGTGTCTCTACTTCGTAAGCACGAACTATATGATGTGTGGCGATGCTTCCATGGATCTGAGAAGGATTATGCACACCTGTCCACGGCACACGCATCATATTCACGTATTGACTATTTCTTTATGTTGAAGGGTCCACTTCAATCTGTCCTAAAAACGTCAATTGGCACAATCTCTTGGTTGGATCATGCCCCCATACTATTAGAAATTTCAGATCATCCGACAGCAAATCCACACCCGAGATGGGGACTTAACTCATCTCTCCTGGAGGACAACAGATCATACCAAAAGATTGTGCAGGAACATAAAAACTTTTTTGAATTTAATGATAAACCGGACATTAATAGGTTCTCACTATGGAATGCATACAAAGCTTATATGAGAGGTGTTATGATTAAAATAGCCTCAGTCACTAAGAAACAGAGGTCAAGGCAAATCAAGGAGGTCTTAACTTCCCTATCTGCTAAGGAATCAGAAAACAAGAAAAGTTAACACAAGAAATAACCCAGACTAGGCAAAAATTAAGATCACTGCTCCTGTATAAATTTGAACTTAATTTAAAATACATGAAAGCAAAGTTCTATGGCCTGCATAACAAAGCTGGAGCATGGTTGGCAAAACAGGTCAAAGCTAGACAAACAAAACAAAGAATAATGCAACTAATGCACCCTAGCACAGGGAAACTAGCGGCCAACCCCAAAGATATAGCCAATGCCTTTGCAACGTATTAGCAGAGCCTCTATGACTTGAGTACAAACGCCCCAACCAACCCAAGAACTAATTAAAAACTTTCTAGATACTGCAAATCTCCCCAAACTTAGTGAACCACAACTCAATGCCATCTCCCAACCTATTACCACTCAAGAAATTAGCAACATCATCCTTAAACTACCTAATAATAAATCCCCAGGTGATGACGGTTTCACAAATGAATTCTATAAACGCCTAGCGGCGGATATTGCACTGCATTTAAAGTCAGGCTTCGATCTTGCCTTTACCTGTGGTTCATTCCCCCAAGAGATGTTAAATGCTGTTATTGTGACATTACCTAAATCTGACAAAGATCCATCCTCTCCTTCAAACTATAGACCCATTTTGTTACTAAACGTTGATATAAAAATCTATGCAAAATTGTTAGCTCTAAGATTGCAAAAGATATTACCATGCCTAATTCATCCCAACCAGGTGGGGTTTGTCCCCGGTCGCCAAGCACCAGACGCTACGAGACGCCTCATCAATGTGATCCATCAGGTGGGTCTTTCGGGAACGCCTTCTCTGTTGCTATCATTGGACGCAGAGAAGGCTTTCAATAGGGTGCATTGGGGATACCTCAAATCAGTTCTTGACCTCTTTGGGTCATTGGGCCGATTCAGACTGCTATTCTTTCCCTGTACTCCAACCCCTCCGCTACAGTCCTTACATCAGGAATTCCCTCCAGTCCCATTTATATCTATCTCCAATTATATTTACACTCCTGATGGAAACTTTAGCAGATAAAATACGCTCCCACCCACACATTAAAGGCATGACAGTAAACAGGCAAGAACAGAGAATTAGTCTTTTTGCTGATGACGTCATGCTCATGATGTCTGACCCTGAAACTTCTCTTGCAGAAGTATATGATCTATTATCAGCATATAGCAAAGTATCGTATTACAAACTAAATGCCTCTAAATTTCAGATCTTAAGGATCAACATCCAACCTTCTGCTCAATCCCGCCTTCAACAGATATTCCCATTTCTGTGGACCTCTTCCTCCATCCCATTCCTGGGTACCCGTTTAACAGCCCATACTTCCCAATTATATAAACATAACTATAAACCATTTCATAGAAACATAGAAAAGTGACGGCAGAAAAAGACTGAGTAGTCCATCAAGTCTGCCACTTTTAATTTATTAATTAATTAATTTATTTATTTTTTTTACTTTTTATTTTATTTATTTATTTATTTATTTATTTTACATTTAGTATATCCTTGTACCTTTGTAACCTTGTAAGGTTATTTAATATAACCTTGCTGTCTGACTATAGATTTATGTTTATCCCAAGCATGTTTGAAGCCATTTACTGTTGACTGTCTCACAACCTCTGTTGGTAGTTTATTCCAATCATCAACCACCAGAATCTTTCATAATAAAATGACTTTCCCACCAACTACTAACCTTATTTGATGGTTGTCTCCAACACTCTGTCAGTTGTCATTTACCGAAGTTTGTACGAACCCTATTTGTATTTAGATATCAGTCTGTCGTTCCAATATAATTTATTGGAATGTTCCAATGTTTCCATGTTCCTATATGATTTACATTTTATTTATTTATTTATTTATTTATTTTATTTTTCATTTTTTTTATTTATTTAATTAATTAATTATTTAATTTTCACCGTCTGAACTACCTGATGAGTCAGAAAAAGACGGCAGTGAAAAGATACAAAGATACTTTACCAAATATCGACAGAGAATATG